>BMAO01027058.1:0-122630 GCA_019973975.1 Trichonephila clavata
TTTTAATGAATAAGCTGAATGAACATAATTTTTTATTTCAGCTTGTTGTTACGTATGTCAAAGAATAAGTTAATAATGATTTTAAAATTAAATTATGACAGATAATAAATACCCACAAACAGAAGTTAATTCAAAAATTCTGAAACAGCAAGATTTTAAGAGAGAAATCTTTCCTGGCAGTTTCTAACAAGTAAAATGACTTATTGTATGTTGATTATTTTAGCTTTACTTCATATTGTACCATTATCGCTTTTTTTCCCCTTCAACTTTTTTCTTGTCATCTATGTACAAAGTTATAAAACAAAGACATTTTCACGGATTTTCCAAAAAACTACTGAGAGTTTTTGAATGAAAATTGGTAATCATAACAAAGAAGTTAATATTCCTAATTATATTATCAAATTCAATCTTTCTCTTTTTTATATCATGAACATTAAGAAAAATAGTAATGCAGATATTTAAAACACTACTCAGTGCATTGTTAACTTTACCCAAGTTTCGAAACGTCTATGGTTACTTTTGAAAATTTTGGAAATAATTTCAACAGAACAAACTCTGGAACAAATGTGAACCTGGAACAAAATCTGGTGGGTAATACCCTGGCTAAAAAAGAAAAGCAACTTAAAAGTAACGCCAAGACTGCAACGCTCGTCACCCTACGCAATATAAACTCTGCAACAAAATCAAGACTTAACAATAGACAAATCAAGTTGAAACACCAAATCACTGAATAAAGTACAAGTAGAATCCTTGCAGGTACATTAGCAAGACTTAAAACAGGACACTTAAGAGGCATGAAATTTCCGAAGACTGGGGCAAGAAAGTACTCTTCTTGCAAACACTGTCACGCCACGTAGCTTCGCACAGAACATCTTTGCTCATGTTCAGCTATTCTGGCAAAATTGCATAACATTAACAACAATTCTAGTGAGTACTTATACAAAGATAATGGATCCAGATTGCCATTGCTGTCTATAGGACTTCTGGTCCATATAATTATTGTCCATGACAAGACACCAAATAACCATCCAGCAACATCTGGATGATAGAATAAGATAAGGAGCAGCTGGATAACTAGATGTAAGTCGATCCTAAGCTAATATACACTATCTGGCCAAAAGTATCCAGACACCCAGTGGTATGGACTTAGAGCATCCTGAGGCGCATAATAATATGATTTTGGTCCCCCTTTTGCATGGATGATAGCCTTCACACGTTTGGGAAGACTTTCCACCAATTTTTGATAGGTGACCATAGGGATTGCCTTCCAAGCGTCCATTACAGCTGAAGTGAGTGATTGCAGTGAGGATGGTCGATTTGGCTGGCTACGTAATCTGAGCTTTAATTGGTCCCAAAAGTGTTCTATGGGATTTAGATCGGTGCTCTGAGAAGAGCAGTCTAATTTTTGAACACCCATTTCGTCAAACCACGCCTGTGCAAGCCTCGATGTGTGAATAAAGCAGTTATCCTGCTGGAAAAGAAATGGACCTTCCCCGAAATATTGCCATAGAGTTGGGAGTGCAGCATTGTCCAGAATGTCCACATACATCTCAGAGTTCATGTTTCCAATCACAGGAACTAACGGGCCCATGCTAAGCCACGAGAAACACCCCCACACCATTAAGCTTCCACCACCAAACTTAACAGTCGGCACAATGCAGTCACTAAGGAAACGTTCACCGGGCATCCGACAAACCCAGACGCGTCCATTCCACTGCCATACTGTAAAGCGTGATTCATCACTCCAAAGAACAGTTTTCCACATGTCCACGGTCCAATGACGGTGAGCTCTACATCATTGCAATCGATGCTTCGCATTCTGTGGAGTGATGTTTGGCTTGTGAGCGGCTGCACGACCATGGAATCCCAAGTTTTTTTAACTCTCGATGGACAGTCCTGCTGCTAACACGAATTCCTGATGAACTTTGAAACTCCTGAGAAATTTCCACCAAAGAGGACTTGCGATTTTGTTTCACTACCCTTTTCAGAGTTCTGCGGCTGCGTTCACCAAGTATTTTTGGCCTACCGGTTCGTTTTTCCGCCGTTTCACTCTGCCTCGACATTTCTACTTCACAATTACATCACTCACAGTAGATTTAGGCTTCTGTAGAATGTCCACAATCTCACGATCTGATTTCCCACAAAGGCGGCATCTCACTATACTGCTACGATCAAACCCACTAAGCTCCTTTGACTTACTCATTGCCTCACAAATGTATAAATACAATCTGACAAACCACTACCAATACTTTTATAGCTTTCAGTTACGTATCAAATTGCGTTACTCGCCAGAACCACTTTCTTAAGGAGTGTCCGGATACTTTTGACCAGATATTCTATTAAGTTTGCTAAATATGCACTAATGCCTTGCCAATTAGGGAATCAGTTTTTAATTAATATCCAGAAGATCAGTAAGAGAGTGGCTAAAAGCGTCCACAAGTGTAGATGATCGCTAGTTGTCTATTGATTTAAAACTTAATTGGAGGATGGCAAATACTAAACTCGTCAAGAAGATTGCTGCTTTTAGTATCTCAATTTCCAAATATACTATTTACTAAGTCTTCATTAGGTATCGTTTTATGCCGGGAAAGTAATTGTCTGCATTCCTCTCAATCCAGGTTATAGAAGAGGGTGCGTAACATTGTTAAAACCATATTCTTCTTGTACCTTCTCTGATCAATCAAGATCGACACTAATTATTGACGTATTCACTTGCAATGAGAAGGGTGTCTCGAAAAAAAAATTTCGATCGTTGTACCTTAAAAACATTTTTTTCCACCTAGCTAAGCAAAATGGCAAAAACAGTTTTCAATGTAAGAAAATATCTTCGTTCACGTATCACATTTACAATTTCTGAACAATGCAGAAATTTTCCCTATTTTTTATAATTTTTTTTATATTTAAATTATTTTACAAATGCCATAATGATATTCTTCTAAAGTGAAGCTCGTGGTTTGATAAACGAAAAAAAAATACAAATTGTAAGCGCAGAATAATTATTGTTTATACAAAAAACTTTCTTTGGAAAATTGAAAATATTTCTTAACTTTATTCAACATTAAATTTTCATCTTTAATGATCCAACTTAATAAATACAAAACATTTTTATTCTCACTTTTTTTAATTAAAAAAAAAACGCACTTTGAAGTGAAATTCTGAGATATATCCTGATGGGGAGAGAAAGATGGAGTATCCAAAGCAGACCCCCCCCCCTTTTTCATATTATTAATCTTTGATTTATAACATGTTCAGGTTGCTAAGGAAACGGAAACATCCTTCACCTTTTCAGAAAGTTATTACGTCTTTCAGTCAGACCCTGATAGTAGGCCATATGAAAATTTCTTAGTAATTAATATACTTTTTGCTTTCAAGTGCTTTTTAACGTAGAATTTTAATGTTAGTTCCTTAAAGTTAACACTCAAAAGTGTTAAAACTTTATTAAGTTTAATAGGATCATTTCTATAGAAAGTTTTTGAGTTCCCAATTTCACGGACTCAAAAGAGTCTGTGACAATAACCACTAGGTTCTACCACGGCTACACATTTAGTGGTAGAAGTAGGATGTCAGAATGAATGCTAGTGACTAATCTTCAAGAAAAAAGTCACGGAGAAATAACTAAAAGCATTGATGGATAGTATTAAAGGAATGAAATCTGGAAGAGATGTGATTCGAAATTTTACTAGAAGAGAGTTGTGGACAGGTAAGAAAAAAGGAAACGGGAAACTAAGCAGCAAATTAATTAAATATTCTAAGCAAAAGATGAAAAAATTACGAAAAAGATAGAAAAATTATAAAAAAAAGTGTTGACAAGAGATTCTAAGACGAGAAATATCTGGAATTTCTAATTTGAAAGTTACCCTTCTGTGTATCATCAAGTTTGAGACTGCTAAATCCGCCTCAAAAACTACTAAAGAAATTAAAACAGCTTCCTTAGAAGATGTTTCAAAAGTATTGCAACAAAACATTAAAGCATTTAAAAATATAAAACAGTTTATTGAAGTTAAAGAGAATTAAGGTACATGATTCATACTCGTCCTCAGTCGGAACTAAGATGCTGGAATCACAATAGAAATAAACACTTTCAAAGTGATTATACCACCTTTCAAGATACCTAGTCCTTCCAAAATCCAGCCTATCTCGGGGAGCAAAAGACGCCTTCGTCTATGAATACCTTCAAAAAAAATTCCAAATTATTGCAATGTTTGGAGATGGTAAAGGAATATACATTAAGGGAGTCGTCAGTGGCATCTCATTCTTTATCTTGATAGAAAAGGGAGTCAACATAATCCTAATAAGCAGCTGAAAGAGCTGACGCTGTATTCTATTCCAACATCAAATTCAAAATCGTCACTAGTAATAAAGAAAAAATAAATGGAGCGCTATTCGTAATTTTCAAATGAGCATCCAATGCTACAGCAATATCAAGAACCGGTCGTAAGTCACATACATTAATTTTATATCTCTTGGTTCAGAATTTTAGGAACATTTTTGATTTATAATTATTTTTATAAAAATGAGGTTCATATCAAAGATGAAGAAATTACTCTATTACAGTTTTTATATCCAAGCTTATTTCTTACTTGCAACTAAGGCAATTATATGATACATAGTATTCCGGCCGATTCGCAAAGTTCAGTTTAAGACATCCTTATATCTCTAGCAACTTATAAATATACAGTGACTGTGTGATTATACTTCTTCTGTCTTCTAGAGAAAATTCCTTATATGTGAATACCAAATCAATCTTGAAAAGATCGTTATTTTTATCTAAATCCTAAATATCGAATCTAAAAATCGATCTTGGAATTCTTATAAACGGTAGAACAGAAAAAATGTTTTTACAGAGCATGATTGGCCGTGAAATTGATGCCATCAGAATAACCAGCCTCTTACTTTAAAAGTAAGTTTTTCTTTTATTGGAAAAAGAAAAATTAAATATATATATATATATAACTAAAATCCTAATTAATAAAAAAGAGAAAATCAGAGTTATGTACCATGGACATCAAACCACAATCCAATTATGATATTATAGTTACCATTTTCACGAAGGCAGCATACAGCTTAAACATTTTATTTCCTGTAAATATTGTGAATATGCCATCTCCTTGATTTCTATTCTCATCTAAAAAAGAAGTGATACAAAGCAATTCATCAGGCAAGCATAAAAAACTAACAAGAAAATTAGATTAGAGCGATTTTTTTATTTTGATTACAGGAAACTAAATAACATCACGAAAAAAGACAGCTAATCTCTGCGAAAAACTTATGATATTCTCCCCACTCTTGGAAAAAGTAAATGGCACCTTTGATTTGGGGCAAGTTATTTGTTACTGAAAATTACTTTTGCAAAGAAAAAAGACAATTTTCACGACCAGACAAGAGATATTGGAACCCAAAGACCAGCCTTTTGGATAACGTTTTTCTGCCTTTTTCGTGTGACTAATGGAATTTGTTCTGTAAGAACTATTATTTAAAGCATGAGTGTCTAAACTATGACCGTTTGAGGGCCACATTGCAAGAAACAATTGCTGGGTCACACATACATCTTTTCAACATTCTGAAATAAAAAAATAACTATATGTAGTTTTATTAAAATTAATTAACTTCTTTTTATTATAATTTTTTTAATATGGGTTAGATATATATTGGTACATATTTATTTTAAATTTGTAAGAGTTTCGTTTCATTTAGTTTGGATTTCTTAAAGGTGGAAAAAATTCAAGTCAATGAGATGGATGAATTAGCTTTTGTTGAAGAAGCGAATCGCGATATCAGGCTCAATTGACGTGGTTACAATTCTTAATACGTTTTCAAGAAGTTTGTCAGTGGTCTTTGTCATATTTTTGTTTTTTGCATGCTTCATTCTTGAAAACAATTGTTCAAAAATATAGGTCCTGGCAAAAGCTTAAGACATTAATAAAGCATGGTTGTGAAAATGAGGATATTTATCGCGTGGGGCAGGTAATCTTTATAAGACTCCAGTTAGGAAACATTCCCAAAATTTTCTTTCAGTTGAATGTCAATTTGCTGTTCAATGAATTCCATTTGAAGATTTGTAGGCAGTTTATTTAATTCTAGAGGAAGGAGTAGAAAATATGTAGCTATACTCTTCATTTTTTCGAAAATTTTGAAATCTAGTTTCAAACTGTTGAATGAAATCAAAAATTAATGCAGCATATTTTGTGCAACTCACAGGTTTGTGTGTAGCCAAAGCATTGGAATGTGTCAAAACTTTTACTTTTATTTGACTGTGCGAAAATTTCAATTTTCTTCAAAACGTTTTAAAGCTATTATTAATAAGTTGATTTTTTTCCCTTGAAGTCTTAAAGAGAATTCATTCCAATGTGTTCCGTTAAATCTACTCTAAATCCAAAGCCTAATCTTCGTCTTCAAATTCGGTCCCAGGTTATCTTTTGTTTTCAAAAGTGTTTTTATTTCAGTTCTCAAATCATAAAATGTTTTGAGCAATTTCCGTTTACTGAGTCATCTTACTTCTGTATAATAAATAACATCTGCAAATTCAGTGCCCATTACTTTAAAAATTCTTGAAATTGTCTATGATTACGTTCTTTTACTTTTATAAAATCAATGGTTTTTTTTATAACAACGCTTAATACACTTTCCATTTTTTTAATTTTTCCACATCAATTGCCCTGATGTAGAATTCAATTATTTGTTTTGTATATTTAAATTTTATTTCAAAATAAATGTCGACCAATCAATTATATATGAAAAATATTCCAAATATTTATTTCTTTAATAAAAATTTGTAAATTTAAATAGTTTCCTTATTTGCGTTTTGGCCGCATTTTAAAGGCTTTTGAGCCGCTTTTTAGACAAGCATGATTTAAATCATGCGTGGTATATATGAATAACAAACCCATTGCTGGACGCCCGTTTGAGGAGCACATATGTAACATCCTACACAGAAGCGTAGCTACCACCATATCAACCGCGTCAATGATACGGTGCCCTGAAGCTACAGGAACCCCAACATGTGTAACTACAGACGCACTAATAGGGCTCTCATATCTGAAAATTGGCCCTGAAAGAATTTTGAAACAGGACCCACTCAGTGCTAGCTACGCCAATGAATCTACAGGGTTTTCAGAGATTAAATAGGCCAATCTTTTAAACAGACCCTAAGAAGAATCAATTTTTTGAAGGGAAATTAATTATGACACATTATATTCGAGGAAGTTGTCAGAATTGAAAGGCCACGACACTAAAAAATGTTCATGATCTTAGAAACTTGTTTAGATTGCGCACTTTTTCTAAACACGCCTATAAAGACCTCTTAGCAGTGGTAAGGTCACATACAGTTTAACAGAATTAAATGGGATCATCATTTAAACTATTATAAACAAAGTTGCATTCTATTCTTTAAATTAGGCTCTTACATTGGCTCAAATTTTGTCTAATCCTCAGCTTGCCAAGCATATCGTTTCTGTTAATTACGTAGGAAATGGAGAAATTTGAACCATGCTATCTCAAGCCTTCAGCAATAAAGAACAATTAATTGCCTATTACATCAAAAATCTAGGGAAAAGAAATAACTGTGCAATTTCAGAAAATTATTGCACATAATTAAGTCCACAAAATATTTTCACCATTATCTTGTAAGAGATGAACTATGCCATCCCTTAATGTGAGAGGATCGAAAGGAAGATTAGCAGTAGTCAATATAACTTTAATTTTTCATCTCAGTTATAAACAACAACACAAATTCTATTAACCAATATCAAGAGATGTACCCAAATTGCAAATATGGAAAACAAGAACCACGCAGACGAGATTCGAGAAGACTTTAAATAATCAGATATCTTACATCTAGGCAATATCTTCTAATTCTTAGCGACCTAATATAATTTGATTCCTAATTGACAAATCGTCAACTTTAACATTACAATAATCAGCTTCAAATTACCCATGCCTCACTTCACGTTTAATTAATCACTGATAGCCGTAGCAGTCTAACCTCTCTCTCTCTAATTCAAAAGTTTAATCTTGATATCTAAGACTTAACTTAAGACATGCTCACGTACTCTTCTTCGAAGGAAGGCTTTCAATATACTAAATTTAAAAGACCCATTTTCCCCTTAAAACATTGTTAGTAAGAAAAATCCGAAGAGACCTGTGACAACCCCCTCTCTGAAGAAGACGCGATTTATATGATGGTCTCAACGACCCGATAGAAATTACGTTAATAAAATTTAATTCTGAATCAAGGATTGCCAACAAATTTTAAAGTTATTCTACTTCCTGATCAAATTCGGATACATGGCAACACGCAAAAAAAAAACTAATCTAAATCGATATTTAAATTTTACATTCCATTAAATTCAATAATACTGTACACTCCATTCGGGCTAGTACTAGGGGAACACCCCTTGAAGAAAAAACCGTGGCCGTGCATCAATACGTAAATATTTAACAAATTGCATCTTTAACAATATCTTTATGACATCCTTCATGAACTAGTAAACATTCAGGGTCTGCCACCCTGAAAAGAAAATATGAGATTTGCATCCATACATTAAATATCATTAATCAGCAATAGATATGCATTGATAAACATTAAACTGTCAAACTTATAAGTCTAATATTAATCATTTGTAAATATATACTTTCACATGCATAAACACCATCTGCTTTTTTACAAACTTCCCTTCCATTCGCGCTGCACTGTTAGAATTAATGTTAATTGTTCCTATTTACGACGCGTCTCAAACCAGATATTATATAACTACATACATAAATACATACAATGTTCAAATATACTGTACTATGAACAAGCAATGCAAGGAATTCTCGCCTAATAGCCAAGTCTCAATTGGTAGTAAAACAAATGTAAATAAACAAATATTTTCCACATTTTGGAATAAATTTACATGCGAAAGTTCCATTTTCAATTACAAGAAAAAGACACCCATCTTGGTGTGTAACTTTTGCACTGTTAGAAATTTTTATAAAACCAGACTTGCTTTCAGCAAAAATAAACTGACTGATTGTCAGTAGAGAAAAAAAAAGAAACAATACAACCTGGCAATTTTTCTTTATGGCCTTTCTGCTGAGTCACCATTCAGCACTTTCACGCTAGCAGACCTTTGGCTTGGAAAAACTCTCTTATTGCTCCAGAACAAACCTCCATTCCTCTTATGTAGCGAATCCTTCTTTTTCTGTTTATTTTTCGCTGCGCCTATTTGACGGGTCTAAATCTGCTCATCCAGCTATTTGATGTTCCTTTTTCTTGCCTCCTTGTCTCCTCTAAACTTCTTGTTCTGTAGGGACTTGTCCTTCCTGGTATCGCTTGTCTTTTGCTGATGCGCAATCTATTTCATAGTGGATATGGACTTGACTTTCTGGACTGCTGTTGATTTTCATTGATGCGCGTAAGGACTTGACTTTCTAGACAGAGCTTGCCTGCCGCTGGCTGCTACTGTGCTGCACAGTATACAAATACTGGACCTCTCAGACAGGTCTTGTCTGTCGCTGTGTTGCTTTTTCTCGCCTTTTCATAAGATTCGCCTTTTTCTTTGCTTTTCCTAGATTATCGAAGTGTTTTACTTAATATAATTAACTGGTAACCTTCCGTGATACCCCTGAGTCAAAATAAATATGATTTCTATGGAAGATCAAGTAAACCGTAATCACCGAATGAATACGTTGTGTTTAACAGGCTCATCTCTGGATAATTTCCAGTGTTTCAACGATAATGAACGTCTTAAGCAACTGGATGAAAAATCCGCTGTGAATGTTATGAAACATCACTTTTAAAAAGGAAGCCTTTCTGGTTTTACAAAATAAGCTATGGTGGACTAAGTTCAAAATTGCAAAATCTCTGGGAAAATCCGTATATGAGCATGAAGATTTTGAATGATGTTATTCGGACTCTAAAGATGTATACATCTAAGCCAAAGCACTGAAGATTATTATTTTAAAGAGAACATTGCTTGGGACTTGCATTCTTTGAAGTTGGGGAACTGTATTATTAATATTACGGCAGCATGTTTCTGTAGAACTTCATGCGGTAGCAGGATCCGAACTTTCAAAGATTTGTTTCCAGCAAGCTGTATGAGAGGGTTCTGGTTACGCGTTGTCTGTGTTCCATTTACGTTTGCTGAACGAAGAAATTATTTAGTACGATGCAGAGAAGATCGATATTGGAGCTCGTTTTATTCACTGATAATTCCCGATGAAATCTAATCACTAATTATTCAGGTACATTTGCTTACAGGAAACCAAGAATCCACTACATTTCGCCCAATGTTTAAGAAAGAAGTTATATGGCAACGGAGGTTTGAGGCTCTGTTCTAGCTTTATGTTGGGCGGACACAAGGTGATCAATATTTTTAGCAAAAGCTTTGTAACTGTGATATGGGAAGGAAACCTTGGAAAACTATGCTAAGTGTTGCATTAGACTCTAAATTATTTTTAATAAATAGTAACGTTTTTCTAGATATCCAAAATTTGTATATATAGATCATAGTTGAGATGCCTTTGAAAGAACAATTGAGATTCGCCTTCCTGAAGGAGCACAACGTTGCTGGAGGAGCTGGGTTAATTTTTAAGGTGCCTTTTTTTCCAAAGATTTTTCGCATTGGGAAAGCTATAAAACTGTAACTGTATGCTGCTTAGTAATTCATTTTTGTCCCATCCTTCTAACAAGCTTTTAGAATTTTTTGTGCTGATTAGTCATACATGCAATATTGTATGATACTTTTAGTATTATATCAACACAATATAAATATATGTAAACCTTTAATTTCATTTAAACATCTCCAGGGCTTCCAGAGATAATTAATCAAAAGGAAATATCTCTTAATTTTTAATAACATTATATTTCCTTTGCATAGACAAAATTGCTTTTTTGTTGAAAATAATTACTAGAGCGTATTTTTTATTAAATTAAAAAATAGTATATTATAGATACCGCCTAAGGATTAATTTGCATATTGCACAATACATCCATTAAAAATTAATATGATCTAATCTACGATTCAATATCTAATTTCTTTCTTTTTATATTAGGAAAGAGGACACAGAATTTAATCTATATTTTCGTAATAGGAAAGTAATAAATTATCTGACAAACTAAGAGGATAAATTATAGAAAAAACAATATTTTAAAGTCTGTTTGAAATGTTTCTTGCTTTTGATAAGAATTATTCATTCCAAAGAATAAAACTTGTTTAATACATTTTAAATTATTTACCTTTGTTGGGAAAATTGATAAAATTGTTCTGATTGATTGATACAAATGAACAATTATTTTCAAAAGTAAAATTTTCAGTAAAAATTATAAATAATTCTTATCCAAAATTTAAATCCATAAGAAAATCGTTCAAAATATTAAGTAGAAATGAAAACTGAAACTTTAATCTGTAAGTATTTTTTTTAAGATTATAATTTCTAATGTTGTAATTGACGTAGATTAAAGTTCCTTTATCACAGTTGATGAAAAAATCACTACATTTAGATATTTCATTACTTTTATTTTTACTTCAAGCTGAATATATTTTTTTAAATATATTTAGTTCCATGTTTAACATTATATCATTATAATATTCTTATTTTAGAATTAGTTTATTTACGTGTTTAATAATTAACTTTAAAATAAAGGTTTTCAGATAAATATTAATAAAATATTTTGATTTATTTTACAAATGAGTGAAAGAAAAATTATCTGAGTTCCAATTTTCTCTCAATTTACTACAAAGTAGTTTATACCGAGTCGACATGCTTAGAACTTTAGTAGACATGTTTTTCTTTATATAAAAATGTCTAAATGTTACCCATACCTTCTTAAAAACATTTTATGTACAATAAATAACGCACAGGAAGAAATAAGACCGTAACTATAAACGGAAAAAAAGCAAATTTTGAAACAATTGTTAAGAATACCTTTGAAAAGGGTATGATACTTTACAATTTGAAATGTATATATACATTTTAAAATGCATGTACATATACTTTAAGTGCAGAAAAGAAGAGAATTATAAATTTTAAACTATGTTTTGTAACAGTTTCTGGAATAAGCAGCCTTGCACTTAAAAAATTCAGAAAATTTCATTGTTTGTTACAATGCAACTACACTTAACTTACAAAGTCACTTTTCCGCAAAAATCAACTAAATTGTAAAAACAAAAAATAATGAGATCATAAAAACAAAAAGCAAGATGTGACGTGATAGTAAACAAAACACGAGGAAGATTCAAATATTACTAATAGTGAAAGTGGGAGCAAACGTGCACTAGGATGCCTATATATTAAAATGAATGATGGGACAGCTTGAAGAGGGACATAGTTTGACAAATTTTGTTGGGGTAGTCCGACTTGAAATATATGTTGCGTCTAAGAACCAGCCTATACAAATTAGGCTTCTTCTACTGTTAGCAGGTAGGAACCTAGAATGAATGAGAGGAGAAAGAGAGTCCAGTATCGGGGGACTGGAACGCTTCAGCTAAAAAATAGCTTCAGCAGTCAGGGAGTGGGGTATTCCGGGTATTCTTGAGTGGGAAGCTTTATGGTGAACAAAGTACAGAGCTCCACATTATTGACAGAGATTCACTTTCGTGAGATAGTTACTATGATGAAGCCGCGATTTAGTGGTTCTCCTCCATGTGTGCCTGTTCTGAAGTGCCTCTGATCCTAAACAGTGTTTCCCAAAGAGTGGTACGCGTACCTCAAGGGGTACAGGAAGAGTTTGGTAAGGGTACGCCAAGCCACGGAGTGTGATGGGGATATGCATTATATTGACTTTAGCTGGGCCTTATTCTACGTTCTCGTGAGTAAAGTCAAGAGATTATTGAGAGACAAAACAAAGTTGGTAACGGAGAAGTAGACTCGTTTCCCTCTTTTTGAGTTTATTACAAGTTTGACTATTGAAATTGATGTTGATACACTGAAACGTATAACACAGCATTTGGGAGTTTGCAAGGGGGCTTGAAAAGCTATTTCCCTGATTTAAAAAATATTGAATGGGTAAGATATCTCCGTTTACACTTAAGACAGCATCCCTGCGAGAAGATTTATCGTATGCCGTAGAAAAGCAATTGTTGGAATTGTTTTCAGACGGATTCTTGAAAAATAAATGTAAGGAGTGTACTTTTTTGTAACACATACACAGATCATTCTGCTTACAAATGCAACATGTGTTTCCGGTTTTAACACAAAAAGTTCTGAAATACATCGTGCCTTTTCCTACTGCATATTTATGTGAAGTTCCTTTTTTCAGTATTTGTATACATTAAGTCTAAACAAGAAATACAAAAAAAATTTTAAGTCAATTCCTTCTTAGATCAACAAAAAAATTTTGTTTTAGTTATTTTTTTAAATAGTTACAATTAATATAAATATGTATATACATATGACAGAATCATAACATTAGGTGGCAATTAATTTTTATTAATTATCATTAAAGTATCGTATTGTCATCCAAAACAATCCTGTATATAAAATTTCAGTTCAACTGAATGCTGTGAAACGTGAGGAAAAAAATCTCTTAAAATTTTGACCCAGGTCACTAAAAATGAGGCCAACGTGGCTGTATCTGTAATTCTTAAATAATTAACTTCAGTCAATAATTTTAATTAATTATAATTAAATTATCGTATTGTTACCCAAAACAATAGTGTATATTAAATTTCAGCTCAAATGAACGCTTTAAAATGTGATAAAAAAAACCTTTTCAAATTCTGACACAAGCCGCCAAAATGGGTCGCTATGTTGCCAAAAAAAGTGCCAAGGTGGGTGTATATGTAATTTTTTGAATAATTAGTTTTAATCACATAATTTTTATTAATTATAATTAAATTACTAAATTGTCATCCAAAATAAGCATGCATATAAAATTTCAGTTCAATTAAATGCTTTAAAATGCATTTTATTAACGATTGAAAATTTGAACACGATAAATATAGAGACAGAGTGAACCAAGTCGCTAAAAATGAAGCCAACGTGGCTGTATCTGTAATTCCTTAAATAATTAATTTCAGCCAATAATTTCAATTAATTATAATTAAATTATCGTATTGTTACCCAAAACAATAGTGTATATTAAATTTCAGCTCAAATGAACGCTTTAAAATGTGATAAAAAAAAACTTTTCAAATTCTGACACAAGCCGCCAAAATGGTCGCTATGTCGCCAAAAAAAAAAATGCCAAGTGGGTGTATATGTAATTTTTGAATAATTAGTTTTAATCAGCTAATTTTTATTAATTATAATTAATTTTCTGAATTGTAATCCAAAATAAGCATGTTTATAAAATTTCAGCTCAACTAAATGCTTTTTTTTTATAATACATTTTATTAACGATTGAAAGTTTGAACAAGATAAATATAGAGACAATGTGAACTAATACTGGAATTGAACAAAGGAATATACTATTGGAAGTGAAATTGTATCTAAGATTAAAATTAACAACCAGGAAACCTAATTATGACGGTCTATCATTTTAGCATAAACAATTCCATTACTTTCATTAATCAAAATAAATGTTTATCACATATGACTTTTATTTATATTTTACAAGGAATAATTTTATTTCTCTTTCATATAATTACTTTGTTAACGTCACAAAAAAAGAAAAATAGATGTAGTTTTATAGTTATTAAAATGCACCCATTTTTTTGACGAGGTGTACTCAGCGTTACGAAAATTATAGAAACGATACAAGTAAGTGAAACGTTTGAGAAACACTCATCCAGAGCAAGGGACTGATAGAATGATTTTTATACGAGTGAGGGCACAGTGTTACAGAAGATCCACACTGTTCAGGAGCTTCAATATGTATCTGTGAAATGGATAAGCCCTCCCAAAATCTTCAGTGAAAATTGAAATTTGATGATTTTGTCGAAATTATCACTCTTAGCGGACTTGGTTCTGACATTCCTCGTTTAGATACATTACCTTTTAAATGGAATATAAGAAAGCGTTTAAAATTAAAACTCAATAAAGGATCCTCAGATTAATATAGAAACTCAAATTTTAATTAACACTAGAATGAGACTTTGAATATACCTATATTAAAAATACAAATACCTGTGTAAAGAAATTTATGTAAAATTAGTTTTTAATATCTTATGTTTTTAATTATAGTTATAAAACAGGTTATTAGTAAATACTAAGTAAATATTACAAATTAAAAAATACTTTATTTGGAAAAAAATTATGCCTTATTTTTTGCACATTTTATGTAAATAAAAGTGGAAATCCTTTCATGTGTACGTACATCTTCCGAAAACACACTTTCGACAATTTTTTCATAAATTTAGGGCAAAAATTATATAAAATATAAAAACTTGTTACAAAAAATATCACTCCATAAAGATACGAAACACAAGTACTACTTTAGTTTATTGAGCAATGAACCCATTTTTACGATGAAATTTCTGATGATAGCGCTACGAAGAGAAGTAGGAGGAATAGGGAATTAAGATATTCGAAAAGAGACGATGTTGTAATGCTAGCATCAAAATAACTTTCACACAACCCAACCACAGAGCTGAACTGGTCATATAAGAAATTTACTCAATTTAATAATAAGAGTCATTGGATTATTTTAAATTTCCCTAGAAGACAAAATGGCTGCTTTTGGGAAATATATGTATAACTAATACATAAATCGCAAAATATAAAGTATGAAAAAGGCAACCTCATTTATTGAAAAACGCATTTATATGTTGAAGAAAAAGTTTAAAATTTTAAGGAACTGTATTATTTTATACCTATTTTTTCCCAATTAAAACTAAAAAGCAGTCAAAATGACTTCCTTGGGCAATCTGTGTTAAATGTACTTTTTACAAAAGCATTTTCCCATTTACACGGCTTAAGAACATTGAACATCGTAGTTATTATTTACGAATAAACTTGATAATTAGAAAGAAGATAAGAATTATATAATAATCATCTTAAGATATTAATATAGACTATTTCTTCAATATACAGGAAATGAAACATTTCTGTTTGTGGAAAAGTTGTATCGTTATTGAATGAATTGTTTTTAAAATAAAGGAAATTAGTTATTATCTATGATGAGTAGTTACGTATATTAAATTGATTATTATTTCTCTTCAGTTTTTTTACCCTAATTTTTTTGTTTCTTTTACTTTTTTTTGGGGGGGGGGCAAAGAAAATAGAGAATGACTTGACTAAAATTGAAGCAGACATTTGTAAATCCTGTGATCTGTACATTCACTGATTTAAAACTTGTTACGATTGCTTTTCACAAGAAATTTTCTTTAACAATGTTTAACAAGTATTACTTTTTAGGATATTTTCCTTTACCGAGATAAGGAATTCATTAAAAGAGCAACTGGATTTAAAAAAAGGGAAAAAATACAAAAGTAAATAAAAAAGAGATTAACCATTTAAAATAGAAATATTTCCTTAAAGCAATAAATTAATGAGTGAAACTTTAAATCATGAGAAATGATATATTTTTAAACACTTCATTATATATTAATGTAAAATACTAATATTTACTTAGTATTTTACTAGTAATTACTAATATTTACTCAGTAATATACACTTAACTTCGAGCAATTACGCTTGGAAAAACTCAGATGTTTGTAAATAAAAAACTATGAATTAATTTTAAACGAAAACTAAAAAAAGTACAAAATAATTTTATTTCATTTTAATATTTATTCAAATAGAACAATAATGGTATATTAATATATATAATAACTCAATTTTCAACAAAATGTTTCAAGATGCATATTTATTCCTAACATTTATTTTATTGCCATACATTACACATATTTAAACACTAAAAATTATAGAAAAATTCAGAAAAAAATTTAAAATTTGTTAATTTTTTTTATTTTTTCAGTGCAGAGACATAATTTTCTTCTTTTACAAAATTGTAATATTGCTTAGTTTTTAAATATCATACAATTTTACATTTTTTTTCTTTCCGGTCAAATTCATTTTGGTCTTTAATTTATTAATCGATAACGTTTTTTTAATTCTCCCTATCATTTCAAAATGTTTATTTAAAGTAGCTGAAAATGTTTCAAAATATTTCAACGTAATTATTCATAGGAATATCGCATAAATGACATACGATGAAATTATAATTCTAAAGATTTATTGCAATTAATAAATTTCCAATTAAATTTTTAATGATGGTAACAAGAGCTTTAGGTCAGATTCTCTTATATGAAGTTTACATGATTAATGTCAGCAGTACTAATCCTTACAGGATTTACTCTTCTCCTCCTAAGCGTACTCCAGCAGCATAAGCAGAATCTGTTCCCCGACTTGCTATTTCAGGAGGATTTGCGTCTTAACTGCTTATCTGTGATCCTTCATGTAAGGGAGACGAGCATATTAACTTTGATCTTTGTAAGTGATGAATAGTTTCTTCTAATTGCATTTATCTGCTATGCAATTATTATTATTATTATTAATAGTAGTAGTAGTAATTATCTTCCTATAAATCTGGATTCCAAATACGAATTTAATACCCATATTTGTATTTATAATTACAGATACAGTTAATTAAGGGAAACGGTCTTATCAACTTTTTGAATAATATATATATATATATATTTGTTTCTACCTTTGAAAAATGATTAAATGTCATATTTAAAAATAAAGTTTTAGATTCAGAAAATACCAAGCAAAACAACTTTTTCCACAAGTTTGTTTGTTATGTATTGATTTTTGGAAAGAAATATCACAATATTTGTTTTTCGTTACAAACTTTTATAACTATCCGTATTATGAATGCGATAGGCACTAGCTTATGTCTTTTACACTGTGATATATTTTTATTTAAACACTAATAGTTTTATTTTTATGGAAATATTTAGATTATAATTTCATCTAATTCAATTCAATAAAGAGACTGATTCTTAAAATAAATTTACAAAAAAGCATTTCAGTGTTTCGAAATGAAGGCATTAAATTGTGATAATTTTAGTTCCGCTAAGCAAAAATTACAGTATAATCGAAAACAATTTTTTTTTATTTCATTAGTGTAAAAAGCCAATTAGTGTAATGAACCAAGTCGATATCTTAGGCACTTTCTCTAATGGTACGACGGTGGATCAAAAGAAAAATTTTAAAAGTTGAATAAAAAAATAATTTTTTACAATAGACAGAAATACAAAAAGAGGCCTACGTGCCTATCAATATTGGACATAATCAGCAAGTCTATTTAGGCATTTATCAGAACGCAGATCCAACTTGCTTAACCTATCTCGGTAGAAATCAGATTCATGTCCATTGCGCCAGTTCTCAACGGATTTTTTCACAGCAGTATCTGAAGAGAACCGTCTGTCGGATAAGTGCTCCTTCAACCTCAAAAACAGGAAATAGTTACTGAAAGCCAAATCTAGGCTGTTTGGAGTGGGGGTTATTCCAGATTTCCCACCGGAATCGTCACAGCAATTCCTGTGTTATTTGAACAATATGGAGCCTGGCATTGTCACGCAAGAGGAAAACACCTTCACTCAACATCGAATAACGCACGTGGAACCCAGCGGACACTCCCCTCGGAATATCGCAGCAAATCAGAAACAATACGTTGTACGCTACCATAGCTTAGTCGCAGCTCTGACGATATTTCACGCAGAGTTGCCTGTCAATCAATTTGAATTATTTCTTCAACCCGTACCGTGTTGATTTCTGTCGTTGAAGAACTTGGCCGGACGCTCCCCGTCATACTGCGATCTTCGACATCCTATCTGCCAGATTAAAAAGAGCAACACCATTTCGTTACATGTTGTCTGTTCATTGCTTCTTTACCACAAACTTCAACGATTTGACTGTTAATGTCAGAGTTGGATACATTATTTGCTTATAAAATATGAATCACGGCTCACACTTCTAAACGAGACCAATATTCTAAACGTCTAGCCATTTCATTTGTCTGGGAGCTTTTACTACTTACCTGCACACCAGCTGAATGATAAGTAGCGCCATCTGTCTTCACTTTGGGAAAAAAAATTTCCACTATATGTAGTTTTCAAATGCTGTGGTTTGTAACATTTTTGATCTACCCTCGTATATATATATATATATATATATATATGTATGTGTGATTCTGTGTGTGTTGAATATTCTTAGTTTTTGCAGGTATTTATCTATTTCTATAAGATATTTTGTTGCTCTATTTTTAATTTGTTTCATTCCTTATTTTCTATGAAAATCCTAAGATAAAATATATTTAAAATTTTTCCGATAGCTCACTTCCACATCTGTTTATCAGGCTTTTAAAGAATTATCAAAGTTTTTTTTCGAAAGCATAAATTTTACTTCTGAGTTTCATTTATAAATAAAGTAAATTAAGGTAATAATAAGTAATTAATACCATTATTATTAATTAATATATAGATAAATGTATAATACACACACACACACATATATATATATAATGTGTTTAATACTTTTATTTGTAGAAAACATGAAAATCTCAGTTCAGTTATTTTTATTTTTGTGTGAGTGTGAAAGAATATTTATCTATGTCTTTCATACATATACTAAAGTCCTCCTTGCAATACTCCAGCTATCACGATTTCTTTATCGTCATAGCAGCAAAACGGAATTGTTGTACCAAAAATGGTAGAGCTTTGTATTTCCACAAGTACTCAGATATAGCGCAAATCTTTTTTCAAATGATTCTATGCGGCAAACAGGTATATGTTCTAAAAGAACTTTTGATTTCGTCCCACTGAAAAAGCAGCTTATCGCAACCTTTTTAAGGAACAACTAGTTATGAATGCTTTTTGTACATGAGAGTATATTCTCTCATTAATGTTTTGTCCATCCAAAAGATCTTTGCATGAGAGTAATAGCGCATATTGATCACTAACATTTCATGAAAGGCACTATTTGGGTTCTCATAGAATAATAGTATAACCCAATATCATGGTAAATGGAAAGCCCTACATGTCGTGCAAGTTGAGGCATTGAAAGATGCTTGATAAAAATGAAGTTCTGCCTTTTCTCGTTCGTTCTTCTCATATTGCTTTCGATTATACATCCCATTACATGTACTAAGGCATTATGTGTTCGCCGCGAAAGGCTGTGCTAAACGATCTTGATACTATAGCTATTTAGTATTTAATCCCAGGATTCCAGGTTCTAAGGATTTAAGGTATCCGACTACTTGCAACAACTATTTTCAAAAAAATAAAGATATTGGGATTTTTTTTGTGGTTTTGAGATTTTTTTAGTACGTTTTAAGAAAAATATGCTAAAAATAAGAAGAGAAAAAGAAATTACTATTACTAAAATGGGAAAAAATTAGTAAAAATTTAAAATATAACACACAAATGGGGCCCATTCTGTACCAAAAGTTTATGAACAAATTTTCAATTTTAAGATTCTGATGTGTTGCTATGCTATGCTAACCCTTTTGAAAAGATCTTCAGGATAAGTGATATCTTAATTTTTACAAGAACTACAGCATTTTATCTTAATTATTATATGAAAATTGCTTAAAATAACAGTGATTATATTGACATAATGGATTGCAAATTTTGTAATAAAACAGTGATTGATAAATCTGAAAGTTAAAATACTTCTGCTATTATTTAGATCATACACAAAAAAATTCAGTTAATTATTTTTAAAACTTTTTTAACAATCGCTGTTTCCGTTTGAGAATTTTGAGTAAAACGCGTTTTAAAGTATCACATCTTGCTTAAAGTAAAGACATCTGCTTTTATTATAACACCTGTTGTGTTTGTTCTAGAGAGTGGAAAATAATAAACTTGATATTTTGTTAAAGCTAATAAAATAATTTATAAAATAAAAACATAAAAAATTGACAATTTCTTACAAAATTTACAATTTTTGGGTAGTAGGATACCTTAAATAAAGTTAATAGGTGTTTCGGATATCTTATTGAATACGCACCCCCCCCCCTAAAAAACGACTATAATTCAGTGCATTGAATGGCATTTAGTAAGAGTTGTATGATGCTATATATATATATTAACAACACGTCCCAAAATGCTGAATGTTACACAAGACATTACACAGGGTACATATTCCGTAATAACATCGGTTGTAGGAGTACACGCGTAGTATATGCTTTATAGAATGTATGCAGCTTCGTGTTCGAGTGAATATGTACGTGTTCTATTAACAATGTTCCTTCTGTACTTAGTTTCAAAATGACTTCACACGGTGTGTATTACATTCTGGTAACACAACATTTTCAAGTATGATATTCAACAATTCATTATTTTTACGCTACATGGATATTTCTTCTCCATCTGTAGATTCTGTTCATCAGCGTATCTATATTAATTCTAGGATAATATTATTTGCTGCTCGGTTCCCATTCAAATATATAAAATAATAGAAATTGAATCATTATTTATATAAAATATTTTTTCCACAACTACGATTTTTTCTATATCCTTAGTTAGTTATGATATATTCTGTAATTATAAGTGTAACACGATACTTTGAGAATATATTTCATTATTTATATTAATTATTTTTAAACAGAATCCAGCATTTATTTCCAAAATGATTTTTTCTCTGTAAAATGAGAGTCCTTCAGAAATAATTAAGTTCCTAAACATTGTGATTTTATGACAATTAGTACAATTCTATTGGAATCATTCTTTCCGAAACGCATTCACCAGATTCATTTAATATTCTCCTTTATTTGAACCTTTAAAAGTGTCCCTACAAAATTTCAATATACAGACTATCGATTTATTTTATAACGTATCCAAATGCTGTATAGTGCTCAAGCATGTAAAGTAAAATAGTATATTAAAAAACAAGCCAAAATTTGAAAATAACTACTTTAAAGCCTAATATTCTTCTAACACGTCTGTTTATCCTGTAATGCAAAGTTGCATCTTCTTTCCTCTTATATATCATTAAAACACCAAATACTTTATTAAAACATTTTTTCCTATATTTATAAAACAAATTTTCTAAATATTCTTATAAATTTAGACTAAATTTGTAATATCTTCTTTGTTCTTCTAAAGCATTGAAGCTATGATATTTGAACTAACTGGACCGCTTATCTTTCCTTATCTGTAGAAATTCGTTTTGTAAAGAGAGCTTTGAAAAACACAGATCCTTCTGCCACATGAATATCATGGTTAAAAACAACTTCCTGCTTTCTATGATAGAATAGAGAGTAAAAGGACAATCTCACATTCAGCTTACAATACCAAATTTCCATGAAAAATAAAATATTTTTCAAAAATATTTCATAAATTTTAGAAATTATAATTTTGAAGGAAGCAACTAATAAACGCTTGCATATGACTTTCCTAGCTATTTAAACTATGTAGTTGGAATGCTTTTTAATAATTCGTAAATGATTAGTAATTAGTTCAAAACTGAATATTGAAAATGTAGATTTGGGCCTTTTTATTAATGCATACGAAATAAAAAGAAAAAAACGAAATTAATAAAAAAAATCACGACCACCCTTACTTTTTTATATAGAACGAATATATGTGGAAGTTATGTATATATATATATATTAGCTTGCAATTTCAATTTTTTCAGATTTGATTAATATTTATTTAAATCTCTCTTGCTGAGAAATTTTGACTATATATATATATGATACATGAATATTCACAAAAGTATAACAAACTCCTAAGTATAAAAAGTCAGGACAGTTAGAAATATTAGCCACAGTACTACTTTATTAAATTCTTGGCCTTTGGAACCAAAATTGTAGGTTTGAACAAAATTTTTGACTAGTCAACTTTCACCTATACACTGGGCTGTAGGGAAAGGAAGAAATATTAAGAGAAATGTAATTATTACAAATAAAATACACAATACTACTAATACATAATGATAAATTTAATAGCCTACGTAATTACTAGTATAGAGTTAAAGTCGATTTAATAAAACTAGAAGATAAAACTTTTTTTGTGAGCACAGTAACAGGTTAATGTTCCCGCCAAATACAAAGGAGTATTAACTGTACAGCATTAAAGAAAAATTAGTAAATTATGATAAATTATTTGTGTAAGTCTACATATATACATTTAAAAAACTTAAATATTAATATAAAATTGTTTGAATAATATAAAAGTTCTTCCTAAACCTACACAATGATACTAAAATAAAATAAAATATTATTAATTTATGAAACATGTAGTGCCTTTATTTTTTGATTACCTTTATAACAAATTTAAAAAAAACTACTTAGTATATATATATAATATATATATATATATACTACTGAAGAGAAAGAAGAGATAAATACAAATAATTTACTAATTATCAAAACATTTTCTTTCAATTATAACAAATGTAACTGAATTGGGAGACATTGGTATTTTACTTACTCTCAATTCTAAAATTATTCTTCAAATTTATAGCATTTTGTAGCTCATAGGGTTGTATAGCATTTTTTCTTCATTGGCTGCTTTCAAATTTTTGTAAAATTAAATAAAACATTTCTCTGATAGAACTACATCAATTAGATTTTTTGTATAAGAATTACCGAAGTATATTATCTACAGTAATCAAAAAGAAAAAAATTAAATTTTACACAAAAAGCTACCAATTATTGAGTTTTGCGCACTAGTTACAAATATGTTAGAAAATAACGTGAATTCAAAAAAAGTATGAAATTTGATTAATTCTTTTTTATAAATTTTTTTCAAGGCATTTTACAACAAAATAATTTTTTTACGATTCTACTTCATATAATAATTTATCAATGCTAATTTTGTGTATACCAAGTTGAATGGAATATTTTTAAATTTGCCAGATTTTTTCAAACACATGCTATTAATATCTTTTATGTAAAAATGTAGTTCGATGTCATGAATCTTACGGTAAAGCATATTAAAAAGAAATAGATGTGATGCATAAGTTCTGACCAAGAAGGTATTTTCGATCAGATATAGTACTGACGGTTAATTCTGGATGATTTAGCAAATGTTGGATTTTATAGCTCAAAGGCCAATTTTGGCAAAATTACACCAACCAAAAGACTGAAACTGAATACAATAAGTGTTTTCAAGTATTTGACGTAATGAGTTTACCTAACATTTAGAAGAAATGTGGTAAAGAAATTATGGTATTTTTAAACCATGTATAAAATTCATTCCTTTACATAAACTTTTCAAGCCGTGTAGTTCCTTATACTAAAGTTAATATAGCATACAACTAAGATTAACATTGAAATAAATTATTTATACCGATAATATGATAGAAAGATATGCACGTAAAAGGTCTGCCAATCAGGTAAATTATGAATGTATAGTTGGAAAGAAGAGGACAATGTACCGTGCTACCAATATATGTGCTTTATGGTATTCATATGATTTCTTCAAAAATATAAGGGTGTACTTTAAATGTTAAACGGTCCACTCAATTTGCGTATGGACAGTACCTCTGTCCTGTTTGTTTCTGTCATTAAGCTTCAAATTTAAAAAAATTAACTTCTTGTCCTTCTGGATAATTTCTAAGAACAAAACATTTATGTATATAATTAAGTTGCTGACAAACACGCAATTGTATAAAACTTTTAGCGCTGAAAGCATTCCGAGAAAAAGGTTTTTATCTAAAAGAAAGACAGTGCTTATACTTTTACTCATTCTAGTCTTAAGATGATAAGTTTCAAGAGGCAGCACATATTGTAAGATTAAAAAATAGGCCGAAAATTTATTTTTGTGTAAATACTGAACTTTATGATTTCAATATTGAATGTAAGATGTTTTTCTCACATATCCATTCAATCGTGGCCCAGAAGTTGAATGTCTTGAAGCAGGGTAAAGCTTCAGTCACTCGTCACTCTTCTAAAGTAATAAGCGTTTGGAAAAATGTTATTTTATAGTGAAGAAAGAACAAAAGAGTTTACTAACTGCTTTATAACATCACTTTAAAAGACGTGGAAAAGGTACTTCTCTTTAAAATGATTAATACTTATGATGTGTATTCGCTGTAGCGAAAGTAAAAATAAATCTTTCTGTGTGCTTAATAGACGGGGCCAGTTTTGAGAAACACTACCAGCGTTCCAGTATAAATGAAAGTCTCTGACACACATTACACGGCAAAAATATCATCTTTGGAAAAGTATATGTTTATTTCATTCATAAATTCCTTGGAGTTATGTAGCTATTATACCGCTGTTATTCACCATCAAGATTATTTTGAGCCCTAAACAAAAAAGGAATTCATTATCATCTTCAAAATGTCTATTAAATAGGTCATAATTGCAGATAATTAATGGAGAGAGTGGTTTATATGTTCAATAAAGAACATTGCTTTACATCAGGCATGTCAAACTCATTTGATATCACGGGCCACACGAGCTAATTTATATTAAGTTGAGAGCCGCATCTTTTCGATGTTCAAGAAATTTATAAAACAGGATTTTTAGAATGATTATATTCTACATTTAGAGAACTTAATGTATTATACATTATACATACATAATCGTTTAATACTTTATTTTATTTTTTGAACTATACATGTTTTAAAAAAAAATAAAAGCTCTATAAGACGAAATACAAATTTATATTACTTTTAGAAGATAGTTGAAATCATTGTTTTTTCTCAAAGAAAGTCATCAAAGTTTGGTTAAACATATTGAGTTGATGAAATTTTTTAAAAAAAGATGATAAATGTTGTTAATTTAATCTTGACCTTTATGAATTTTTGATATTTTTCATTAAAGAAGAGTTTCTCGCATAAGTAAATGCTTCCAATCACAGCTATTCATTGTATGCGTAACAAATGATAACATTTTAAGAAACAGATCAACAAATGAGTATGTATAAATATCTAGAACTTCAACTTCCAAACATTTTTGCTGCATCAAAAAATCACAATAGATTTCAATTAATTCCATTTGTAAGATTTTATCAACAATTTCAATATCGATAGATATAGGTAAAGTTAATAAAAGAAATTATAATTCAAAATTTTTAAAATAAGAAAATATTCGATTGAATTCCATTTCTAAAAATTTAATTTGATAAGAATGTTATATAAATTTTAATTGATCAGAGTGATTTAATCAATAAATTTTGAGAGCTTTCAAAGTAAACAAGTTTCCTCTTCCTGTTTGTAATAATTTGTCAGTAATAATTTTTACTTGAAAGTGTTAATATTATCACATAGCATTATAACATAATGAATTATGCCTTGAAGCTTAAGTTAAACTGACTTGTAATATCAACTTCACCCAATGTTCATCTTTTAATTCAGCACATTCATAATTTTTTTGCTTCCAAGAAGAAATGATGATATCATCCAGCAATATAAAAAATCGCTTAAAAACTTTATTACTCTAAATCCATTGAACTTTCGTATAATAAGGATAACCAATATAAATTCACATTCTATATCTTCAAGATATGAAGAAAATCGATGATGCTAAAGTCTACATGCTCGAATATAGTTTACAATTTTACTGACTATTTTAAAATATGTCTAATATCCAAATACATGCCAAGAACAGAACTTGCTTTGGAATAATATAATGAAAATGTTTAAAATTATTATCATCATGCTGTTTGTAATATTGGTCAGAGTAAATGCACTATCAGTTGCAAGACAATCCAACTTTTCCAAGGAATACTTTAACAAAATTTCCAAAAATGCATCAAAAATATGTACTATTTATAATACGTGAATCGACTCGACTATAATTTTTCAACTATTTCATCACCTCTGATGGTTGCAGAATTTTTACTTAAACTTACACTTAAATTTTTTTTTATTTGTGCTGGACATGATACCGGTTTTCTTTCAATCTAAACCGCCATTGATTCTAAGCCTTACCCCAAACTCACAACAAGTTTTTGTGAAAAGGAGTGTTGTTGTTAATGCCACGTATCAGACGTAGTCATATCGAGGTCCAGAAAATTCATTATGGCATCGGGCTAGATTGTACGCCTGTCGTTATCCGTAGCTTTGAGCACCAATCAGGTGACTGTACGATTTAGCTCGGTTCCAACCCAATTTTGAGATAGAAAACCATGGGAGTAGTCAGGGGCTTCTCACCTCTCTTCCCCTTCTACCAACCTCACGAAAATACTTGTGGCGCTTGACAGCTATTTAGAGTTCCCTCATGCCTCGAAGGCACTATACATTTACAAACATTCATGCCTTCTCTGGGATTTGAACCCAGGCCCTACGGCACTGCAGTCAGCGTCACTAACCACTCTACCAGATGGGTGGCATTTCCTTACGTTAAAGCGATTACGGATATTTTTTCAATTTTAACAATTCTCTTTTATATATAATGATATCCTAAAATTAGCCGGATTCATTGATAAGCGCATTGCAACTTTGGTACATCATCCACATTCTGACAAGTTAACGCCATACGGCTTTTGTCTTCTTCAAAAAATTAAATCCGGGCCAAAGAGCATTTTACATGTTGAGTCAGATAGGCAAATAAGAAGAAAACACTACAGTTCGTGTTAAAACTGTTATCAGAAAAGGAGCTGTTGTAGTACGCTTTTGACCTGTGGAATATAAGAATGGGTTGATGTGCGTTGAGGCTTGTTTCAGTATTTACAGGTTGATTTCGTAAATATTCTTTAGTCAATAAATTCATATCAAATAACTGAATTTAAGTTAAGAAAAACGCAACTTTAATAATCTCTAAATTACCAATTGTTAGATTGGTTCAGAGTTGGATAATGCGCCAGCCACTCGCTTCAAAGGGGTTCATACATCTAGTAAACAAAAACACTTTTTTTTACAAAAACAAGGGGGGTTACAACAATTTTCTGGCGTGAATAATCATCGCTAAGGGACGATGAACTGGGGTTTTAACACTCTGCCGTCCACTGAACTATTGTTCATCAATCAAATTAAATAAAATTTCTTCTAAAAAATGCAAATATATGGAATTAAACATGCTTATAATAAACACTATAATAGTTTAATTTTCAATGCATATACAAATCTAGAAAAAAAACCAATAATACCAGATTAAAAATGAACAAAATACAATTACAAAAAAATTGTAAATATAAGAATGTTCTTATAGAGTAGTTGAGGTGAATGAATTATATACAGTTTCATTCAATCAAACCCAATTCAATTTTATAGAGTAACAGAATAGGTCGCATAACACCAGCCGAAGTCTGTACAGCACACGAACGCAATTTACTGTCTCTGCCGTTAAGGATACAGTGGAGTTTCAAATTCAATTTTTTTAATTATCAATGAATTTTTTCCAAATTTGCAGGAAATGAGTAATATGCTACCAAATAAAAATGTAAAAATTTTAGTCAAAATATCGTTATTGGTTTCTGAGATATTAATTTTTTTAAATTTTAACTGTACCGAATAATTAACATATTTCAAAAAGCTCCATGAGCAACCAGATTCAGTCTACGCTGTCAATATTCTCTCATAATGTTCATTTTGTATATAAAATATAACTTAATGAAGTTTTCTTCATATTTCTCTTTTTAAAAAAATTAAAAAATTATTTTTGTTGAAAATTTTAGTTTTTTCCTTAAAAACTAACTA
Source organism: Trichonephila clavata (assembly GCA_019973975.1). Lineage (NCBI taxonomy): Eukaryota > Metazoa > Arthropoda > Arachnida > Araneae > Nephilidae > Trichonephila > Trichonephila clavata. The sequence goes on from BMAO01027058.1 coordinate 28,462, forward strand.
AAATGTTTATATTCTCTGGTTTTTATATTATTTCCCCTTCACTAAAATAAAAAAAAATATTCACTGGCATATATTTATACACCTATAGAAAATATGTGTGCCAATTTTCACTACAATTGGGGAAAATGTGTTGCGCAGGGAATATTTTAAAGTTATTGAAACGACAAAAATTATAATTCCCTTAAATGAAGGTTTTTATGAGTATGATGTTTATAAATCTTCAATCACATTTGATAAAAGCAATTATTACTATAATTAAGGAATACCATATTGTTTACAACTTATATACTGATTTTCTTTATGTCATTGTAATAAATATACCTAATTTTCAGCAATAAACAAATTTTCAGTAGTAAATGAAAAATTTAATATTTTGATGTTATCATTGAAAATATGATTGAAAATGTATTTTAAAGTCAAGCAATTCTAGAACTTTATATACAACATATCTAAATGTAAAATAATATAAATAAAAAAATATTATTATTAATAAAAATTAAATATACTATTATTTATAATTAACTTATCATAGTACCGTGATTTCAAATTATATACATCCAAATAAATATTAAAAAAAAAACAGGTTATACTAAAATTGTCCAGCCCCATAACTGAGCTCATTCTTTTCCCTATTTTTGTCATTTTTTTTATATTTTTGAATTTTTTTCTCCTTTTTATATTGTTCTGAGGCTTTTCGCTTTCTTTGCGACAACCTTCGGTTATCACGTCTGTGGGCAATTTTGAATGCAGCGTCTACCATTTCACTATTGTTTAATTTTAGCGTTTCAACATAGCCAATATTTACTTCGCTGACCGCTGCTGTTACTGCAAGATCAATACGTTTCTTTGAAACAAACACATCTTTGGGGCATTTCCTCCAAATACAACTGTGTATACTCTCATTGGCATTTTGGGTTTTGCCGGAAACACAGCGAAGAAGAATTTCATTTGAGGCAAGGCGCTGGTATACTGGCATAATTTTAGCAACTACTTCTTCTGACAGTTTTGTTTTCATGCTTTTATGACTACCTGGTACTTTATTATCTGCCTTAGCTCTATTATAAAAGCACCAGGATAGCTTTCCTTCAGGGCATTTGCTGTGCATTGGCTTTACATCAGTTGACATACAATGATAAAGAGTTGCTAAAATTGACTTCTTCATCCTATCAACTTCTAGAGCATTGTCGACAATGGCTTTCCTGTAAAAGTTCTGTAATTTTGTTATTGTTGCATCAGTCAAACTACCTTGTTTACGACCACCTAATGTAACACCTTTCACACGCCACTCTTTCACTTTATTCCGGAGTGATGTTCCCAAACGTTTGGCTACGTGGTTAACACACTCTTTTTCCTTAATGACGACATCATCTCCATACACTTTTTTTTCATTCAGGTGTTCGTGTATTTTTGCATCACCGTCACAAAGTATAGTGGTATACCGCATTGCGCAGTCAGATATTGACCGGTTCCACAAAATGTAGGCAGCATGCATTTCCATACTACCTGAGGAACCGTCAAAGTTTTTCTGGCACTTTTCTGAATGCCCTGATTTCCAAATCTGAAACTCGGGGCTCGCTTCACCCAAATCTTTTGCAGCCATACTGCATTCATGGCAATACTTTGACAAAACCTCGAAGTCAACAACGAGATTTGTCATTACATCAATGACAATGCCGATGCCATATAGAGACGTATGGCCTCTTTTATGCCACGTTCCATCGTATGATACAGTTATATCAATAATATTGTTCTGAACAAGATCAGGATGTAAATATAAATTTGTTTGTCTCACGTGGTCTCTTGAGATTTGTAGCATTTCAGCTTTTGCATTTTCATTTTTGCTACATAAGTTTTCTAAGCATTTCGAAAATGTTTTACGATCCATACATGGTGTACCTAAAATTGCTGAGAAAGTTTCTAAGGCTGCGTGACCCCTCCCTATAGCCAAGAATGCGGATGCAAGTTTTGTGTTGATATCAAATTTTCTGCAGGGTTTTTCTCGTTGACTTGTGAAGGCATGTCCATATGATTTTTTACATTTTTCGCAAACAAGTTCCATTTTGGTGGAGAAACCGTATGAATTGTGTGTTAAAATCTTCAACGAGAAATGGTTGCAATCACTACATGGAACATTATGTAACAATGACGTCCACATTGAATTATTGATGAAATGATATTCATTTGATTCAAAATTCACATCACTTTTACTCATACCTGATGTACTAGGAACAGCTCCTGTTGAAATTTCATCACATTTACTATCAGATGATGAACTACATGCAGAAGATTTTCCTTTTTCTAAATTTCTTATGCAGGCAGCTCTGCGTTTGCTTGGTCGCCCTTTGGGCTTTCGATATTTTGAACTTATACTGTGCATTATCACAAAACAAAATAAGCTGTGATAATTTTGCTCAAAAGAATAGAAAATATATAAAATATTAAAAGATAATGGCAATATAGAGCTTTAGTTCTGAAAAGAACTGTTTCTTATTTATAAAACGAAAATCAAAGAAAGCTGTTTTCGCAACAAAGTTGGTTAGACAATGTAAACAAAAACTTTATACCACACAGTTTGAGTTACAGTTATTTTCATGTTGCCAAATTTTAGAAAAATATATAATTCATATATTGAGTAAAAAAAATAACACATAAAGTAAATAAAAGTCTCGCTAAAAATGATAAAAGAATGCAATACAGAAACGTAATTCTGCAGCTGATGCAAGCAGGGGTGTTTGACAGATGTAAACAAAGGGGCGTGGTCAAACAGGTGTTCGAATTCAAAAGAGCATAACTTCTATAAAAATGATTGGAATTGATAAATTCTTTTTGCATTCAGTAACAATGATTACAAGCATTAATAATATGCTAAAAGTGAAAAATAGAAAATTTGACCGATTTTCACCAATTTGAAAGTCCACTGTACCCTTAAAGAGTTCTGTAATTACACCGCATTTCCACAAAGGTTTTGGCACTTTGTTTTAATGAAGTAGGGCAACATTTTCGATTGGTAAAATTAGTGAATCAAAGCTCCAACGGATATTCTTTCCGGCAACGTCTCCAGAAATGGTTATACCTACTCTTTGTATTTGAACATATTTATCAAAATTTTCTTATTTCATTCGGGATCTTTGGTTGATTAAATATCTGGCAGAGAGTTCAAACGTTTTTAATTCCAATAATTTCCAATAAAAAAATATTATTGTGTCAGTGGTAGTGGTTCTTCATTTTCTTCGTAACTGAAAGTGGCCGACTATATTAATTACAACTTCATTTTTCATTAATGTAGTTTGATTCTCCTCGTAAATAAGATTCCTAAGATTCCTTCCTAAGATCTTTTTTCAATGGTGTTTTAGCAGAGAACACACCATTCGCTCCCAAAAGCCACCCCACCAACTGGATCTAGGAATAACAAATTTCCAGATAATTTTAGTTTCCAAAAAGTATTGCTGAACTTTAGGTTTGGAGGTACGACTTCATACCTAATTTAAAATTTTATCATGTTTAATAATTGATTTAGCATTATCACTATAGATCGTTTTACAAAGTCCTCTGCGAGATAAGAATCTTCTAAAGACTAAAAGGAACGTTTCGATGTTAAATTCGTGACTACTTCAAGATGGATAACTCTGGTGACCGCACAAGTGAATAAAACAATGTAAGCCTTTTCTGAGACTGCATTTGCTTTTATATAAATAGGACCGGAAAAGTCAACTGCACAGGTGAGGAAAGAGGGATATTTAACTATTATATCATTCGGTAAGTGGGCAGTTTCTTGTTTTCCAGAGGAAGAAGAAAATTTTTTTACAAATAATGCAATTTTTTAGAACCGATTTTACGTTTTTCTACCTTTAATTATAAAATATTTTTCTCGAATATGGGCTTAAGTACTAGAAGTCTAAAGTGTAAAACCCTTTTATGAGCAAACTGAATTAATAAATTGGTAAAATGTTTCCATTTTGAAGTGTCCGAGGATGTTTTTCTTTTTGAGAAAATTCAGAGAATTACAATCATCCAGATACGACAAACAAACCGTTTTCAAATAATTTTGGATTCAAACTTTATAACGTTGAAATTTTTCGATAGATTTTTCTCGTTTCAATAAATCAATTTCACGATTAAAAACAGATTGCTGTGTCTATTTTATCCAATATAGTTCTGCATTTTCAATTTCTGGAGCTGTAAGCTCACGTGAAATTTTAGGATTTCTTCTTTTTAATATTATTAAGAAATCTTAGCACCCAAGTTATAATAATATATACCTTTTAAAGATTATTAAAATTACTAACTTTAGAAAAAAATATCATGTTACTCTATTAATTGCATAAGATAACTGTGGGGAAGTCACTGTAAATCTTTTTTCTTCTAAGATTGTTTGATTAAATTCGATATTTTTAAGTTTTGGCCATTTTTCTATTGATATTGACAACCACATTCTGGACCTTTAAACTATAAATTATTTTCTGTGAAATTACTTAGTTTTTCTCCTCTAGTTAACAAATCACTAGGATTTTCTTTCCCAGAAATTTCAAATTTTTGGATCAGTTAAGTCTGAATTTCGGTCACCCTTTTTGCCACAAAGGGCTTCCAATTTAGTGCTGAGCCATTAATCCATTGCAATGTAATATAAGAATCAGACCATGAATAGATATTAAAATTTGAGAGTTAAATAATTTCTTTAAATATTTATACATCCTTGTAGCTATTACAGTCCCCATAAGCTCGAGACGAGATATAGTTAAGCGTTTTATAGGGGAAACTCGACATTTTTCCCAAGCAAGACTAGCCAGACTTTTGTTATCACTTGAAACATTTCGGAAATAAACGACAGCCATATAAGCCTGAAAACTAGCATTGGAAAGAATAAAAATTTGAGTCACGTCAGAAAATTCTATACCTCATGGAAAATATTGACGGGGCACCTGAAATTTACTTAAATGTTTGATTTCCGAACACAAACTTTTTCATGGATCTTTTAGATCCTTGGGTAAATTATCATATCATTATAAACCCCTTTGCCGTGTTTCCTGCCACAACATTTTCATACGAGAAGAAAAAGGAGCTATAAAACCTATAGGATCAAAGGTCTTTAACACTTTTTGTAGAATTAATTTCCCAATCATTGGGAAAGGATTGCACATCAAAACGCAAAACATCAGAATTTGTATCCCATAGAAGTCTCAGAATTTTTAAGGAATATTTCGAATTTTCAGAGTCACATAATTTATTTAATCTCCCATGCGTCTAAGATTTTCCGAATTAGAATGAATTTTTCTCAAGTGCATTTCAGCTTCTTTAAAAATATTTGAAGCTGTCGTTGTTACTTAAAAAGCTTCTTCATATGATTCTGAACCCGCTATAAAATCATCTACATACAAAGAAGAATCTTAGACCATTAATACTTCTGAATGATCCCTATATTTCTGGATATGATGTTTAATTGTTGCCGCCTTAATAAAAGGCTACAGGTTATGCCAAAAGCAGCACGCGTAAATCTTAAAATTTTGGAATTGTCCTTTCATCACTAAATCATAAAATTTCAAATAATCACGATCCTTTTCTTTAATCCCAATTTGTAAAAATGCTTTATCTAAATAAGCACAAAATGCAGCATTGGATGTTCTAAAATTAATTATCATATCAAGAATATTCGGATTTAAATTTGGATGTAAGTAGTCAGTTAATTAAGTGTTTTTTTATTTGAAGAAGCATCAAATACCATTCTAACTTTAGTAGTTAATTTATTGTCTCTTACCACAGGTCTATGAGACATAAAATAGCCATTCTCAATTAATTTATTTGAACATTGTTCAGCAACTACCCATTATTTTGTTGCTCTAATACAATCTCTTTATAATTTTTAGATAAATCATTATATTTTTCGAACTTACGAATTAAATCCTCAAAACGCCTTTTCGCAATTCTAAAATCACTTCCCAATTTTTTTTATTATCTTTCCACAATAATCCTGTTTCATATCTTTTATTTACAAATTTAAACTATTTTCAAATTTGAGTAAAATTTCCCCGTCCAATTCTGAAATTTTATCTTCTGTACATCTATTTCCTAAAGACTCCAATTCCCCAAACAAGTCAAATCCTCTCGTACAGCATTAAAAGCTGAAAGACTCAAAACAGCTGCATTTTTTATTTTGTTTTCATTCTCTTCAAACTTTCCGCAAAGAAAATACCCAAATGACGAATCACATAAAAAGGGCGATATTTGTTATTTTCTCCACTGGTCTGTCATACGTAACTTGGTAAAAGATGTCAACCCTAAACAAAATATCTACTTTTCGGATACCGGAGTTTACACCCGGTACGTAATATAATGCGAGTTTCGTTTTAAGGTCTTAGGTCAAACGAGGGAGTGAAATGGTTACGTTTTAAATAACATATGTGGCCAAAGCTTTGACAACTATGAAATGCGATTTAACTTTTAGGTTGGATAATCTAATTTTAGTTACGCCAAATACTTTAGTTTGAGGCCTAATAGCTGCAAAGGAAAATATTTGTAAATTTTAATGTCTTATAATTGGAGGTTTCAATTTCGATACTCATTTGCAAGTACCAAAACTTCTCTGATTTCCTACATGGAATAAAAGTAATGAAGGTTGAGAGTTGCGGTCACATTCCACATTTATATATATCGTCTGTAATACGACTTCTTTATTACAAACATCTTTTTTATCTATATTACAGTGCGATACTGCAGTAGTAGTACCGGGAGTGTCAGAATTACATTTTGTACAGAGTGGACTCATTCGTCAACTTACTTAAACAAATTGATGTACTGTGGAAATTACCGTGATAAATTTTAGAAGGAGTTATTTTAATTTTACACGTTGATGACACGTGAAATTTTCTAAAGCATACGTAAGAACAGCCTTCTTAAAGCAATTTCTCGAGTTTTCCAGGAACAGACAATAACTCAATGTTAGTTTAAAAAAAACAAACTTTAATAATATGTAAATTAACAATTGTTAGATTAGTTTAGAGATAGATATAGTGCCAGCCACTCGCTTCAAAGGAGTTCATGCATCTAGTAAGAAAAAAACACTTTCAAAAATACATTTTATCACATTTTTTGGCGTAAATAATAATCCCCAAGGGACGATGAACTGGGGTTTTAACAATGTGTGAGAAGCAGGGGGAAATACAATGAAGACAAACAATAGATTTTCCAAAAACTCTAAATAAATATCTTTTAAGCCATTTCAATCCCTTTATATAGGCAGATCATATAAAAAATTGTTACTTTCACATCTTTGAAAAATATTTCTTTTTATCAATTTTGCAGGAATTATTAAGTAGTACACAAATTTGTTTGCTTATGTAAAAAAAATTAAAAAGCATTTAAAGTTTTAAAGCTGATTTTTTCAAAATGTGATTACACATGCAAACTTTTGTAAACGTGTAAACCAGACAATTGGCTAGTTGGCTTAGAAGTAGCGTAAACTCTAGTTTGCGGGTTCAACCTCAGGCAGAATCATTACATTTTCTGGTTGCAAAACTTGTAGACGCGTATGTAGTATGATTATGTGGCATGTAAAAATAAGTTGAATGTCAACTCAGCCCTGGTACTCTCGGGAAAATTAAACCACGGCAATATTTATCATCCGACGAGAGCCTGAATTGAACAAATTGAAGCGTGAAAAATTTGGTTACAGGTACAGCCACTCACTGGTGCCTCCATTGAAACGGTTCTCCCTCTTGAGGACTTACCGTGACTGCAAGGGCTTAAGAAAGAAATTGAGAAAGAAAGAACTAAGCCAGACTGAATACAAGATTTAACTGAGATTTGCGATACCCTTTGAAGATCGTTCAATTTTCGTATAGTATGTTATTTCAAACAGAATCGCCGAATTATACGGTTGAACAAATATTTATACGGCACTTTTATAAAAAACAAAGTAAATAAGCGAAAAATATTAATTTATCTTAATATTATATTATTAGAGATTATAGAATGAAAACAAACAAAAAGTAATAATGCAGTAAATAACCTTTACATTTATAATGCGTTGAAAATCGGTTGCATAAAGAATAAGCTTCAAATTATTTCAAGATTCATTATTATTTTAAGGAAAATTTTAACAATAATATGAATTGCTATAAAGATAAATAGCAAATAAATCTAGAACTTGTTTATTAGATACTTAAAGATAAATACAGAATATTTTGGAAAGTTTAAAGCAAATGTTACACATAATTAATATTATTACATTTAAAATAATAATTTAATCTTAAATGTAAATTTTGTGAAACAAGTTACATTTAATATTTATATTACAAACTAGTTACCATTGCTTTCGAAAGCACTCTTTATTCGTAAATCATTTATAAATCTAGATAATAATAATATTTACACATTAAGCTATAAAATAAGCAAGTTTATAAATACACATATACTGAATAGTCGAAATGAAAAATATAAAATAAGAAAATAATATGAGAATAGTAAATTAAGTATAATAAGACGAATTAAAGCGTATACGAAAGTAAAAATTATAACCCCAAAACGTTACCTTAATTTAATATGTATTCTTTTAAAATATGCGGATGATGTTAATGAAATATTCAGACATTCATAAAAATTTTCCTTATCCCCTATCTCGTTATTTTCAAAGAAGATCGAGATAGTGTTACCTAAGCTTAAATGAAAAAGGTCAATTGTTCGTTACAATTGGTTAACATACTTCTTCCTTGAAAGAAAAGAAAAAAAGGCTTTCTTTTTTCCAAGTGAAATGTAGCTGGCAGTTCTTTTTTTTTTCTGTCTTTTTTCTTTTTTTCTTTTATGAGTTTTTTGCTGTATTTTACCCAACTTTTTTTTCTTCAGAATCTGTGTGTTTCTTTATTTTCATTTATCTTTCTGCTTCTCAGATTTGTTTTGTGGATATTTGAGTCAAGCTCTGAAACTCAGGAGACATGCCTGTGAGCCTTTATTGAGTTGATGTTTGCTCTCTACTTCTGATTTTTTCCCTTAGAAAACAAACCTAAAATTTTTCTCCTTTAAAAAGGATATTTTGTGTTACATTACTTGTATCTTTACTGAATTCTGATGAGTAGAAATGAATGATTGGATAACAGTTTTGAAGCAAAATATAACTTAATTAGAAATAATTACAAATGTATTTAATTTAAAACTTATAAACTGTTAATGAATCACTTTCCTTGAATAAAAATATATTTAGGCATACATTTGTTTGAAAACTGGGTTAAAAAATAATACATTTAAAGCAATAAAATCACTTATACATTAGTAAATAATTTTTTTTTACTGTGTTTAAAAAAGAAACATCTAAAAGAAAATTTCTTCCCTATTCAGAAAATAACAAAATTTTGGTTTAAGCATGTTTAATATTTAAATTTAAATTTCCTGATTAATTTTTGTAGATAAAAATATTTCAAAATTAAAAACTTCATGACTTAACGCGTATTATTTGGATGGAGTTTAGATTGCATTACAAAACCTCCTGGAAATCATTTTTTGACAACTGATGTAAAAATAAACAGTGCAACTGAAGAAATTAAACTTGTGAATTATATCTTCTTATCGGTACGAAGTGCCACATACATCATTTATTAAATAAAATAAATCAGAAAATTTAATTATAACTATTCAAATTTATATTACAATTAGTATCATCATTATAATGATTTATTTAAAAACTTCATGAATCCTGTGATTCATAGAGTTCTGAAATAACCCTTTTTTGATTAAATTTATATATTAAAAATGTTGTACCAAATATTGAAATGATAACAAGTAGGAAAAATATAAAAACCAGCTAATATTTTGCAAAAATTGTAATTTATTTTTGTTTAACTCATTCATATATCTTCAGACAAATGGCAGTACATTCTCCATAAGAAATAAAATTTATTCAGATTTTGTTATGGGTCTAATTCTGAAAAAAGGTATTAATAAAAAAACGTCCAAAGATACATCGGAAAAAAATCCTACATAAAGTTTGCAAAATAATGAAATACACGTGAAATCTTATAATTGAAATGACTCAATATAAATTTTGAATTCACAACATATATCTTCGAAATAGAAATTTATTTAGAGAATTATTCAAGAATAGTTCTCTAAATAAAATGTATCCCACATTCTTAAGAAACTTACCATTCTTTATATTTTTAAATATATTTTAGACGAGCATTAACAATTTTAGCCCATCCTTTTTTAAAGGAAATTAAGGAATTTTCACATGCTGTCTTACACGTCTTACTCATTAATTTTCAACGTTTAAATCATATATTTGAGAGTAATATATTCAGTCTATTTTCTAGAATTAACAAACAAAATGTACAAAAACAAAATGAAGAACAAAATATTAAAGAAACAAACCTAGGCTGCATAAATTTAACTAAACGTGTAACGATCCTCAGTTAATCTTACTATGAGAGGCAATTGAAGTAAGCGAGATATCTAAAATTCAACAATTTTTATTACAATTAAATCCAAATATAAGGTTGTAAATAGCTAATAGGATCGAATTGACACTTATTAATAGGAATAAGTTTTAGAATTGCTCAGTATAAATATATGAAGAAATGCAGACACACGGGTTTTCTTCTCTGGACACCCGACTACAAGGTTCCAATGAAGGAATGAGTAATAATTAACGCCGCACTATTCAGCTACACCAGAGCTTTTGGCGACGGACCTCGTAATTTTGAACCATAGTCAAGTGACGAGGACGACACCTAAATTTTGGCACGCCCCCCTCTCCTAACATCAACAACACACTAACAGGAGGACATTTGAGTTTTGACATATTTAACTTGTGAAGAGACGCTGTTTTGAGTTACATATGGTCACTTCCACTTTGTTATTTGTAAGTAAACCCTTGTTGACAGGAAAGGGTTAAACTCCTCAGAGATGGGGATCTTTTTGGAATAGTAAGGGTCACGGGACTCATAAAGTTTTTTCTCTGTATCATTGCATGGGTACCCTCAGCCAATTAAAACCTGAATGCACCACACAAAATATAGTTACGCGGAGACATTTTGGTGTGACATGTCTGAGCTAAAAAGGCTGTGCACGAAGGAATCAGGCAGAATTTGAAATTTTTAGATACTCCCATGTAGCCATGCAAAACTGAACTTGTCGGGCGCTCTTCGGCTCATTCTCTCTCTCCAGACCAGGTATGTGCCATTGTTTTTTTATATCATAATGTAGTAAAACCAATATATTTTTTAAAATGAACTTAACTTCTTATTTTTCGGAGTTTCAAATTGTTTTAAATCGAACTTGAAAGAGAATTTTATTCTTATGCTCCTTATCAATTGGTGCCGTGACCAGGATTCGAACCTGGTCATAAGAATAAAAGAGCATAAGGGTTAAGCATAATCTCTTAAGAATAAAAGAGCATAAGAATAAAATTCTCTTCCAGATTCTATTAAAAATAATTTGAAACTCTGAATCATAAGAAGTTGAGTTTATTTTAAAATTATGTTGGTCTTACTACATTTTGATATAAAAAAGACACATGCCTGATCTGGAGAGAGAGAATGCGCAGAAGGGTGTCCAACAAATTCAATTTTACATCTCTACATTGGAGTATCTAAAAATTTCAAATTCTGCCTGATGCCTTCGTGCACAGCCTTTTAACTCGGACATATCACACCAAAGTGTCTCCGCGTAACTATATTTTGTGTGGTGCATTCACGTTTTAATTGGCTGAGTGTACCCCCGCAATGATCTAGAGAAAACACTTTATGGATCTCTTGAACTTTGTTATTCACAAAAGATCCCCATCTTTGAGGAATTTAACCATTTCCTGTCAATAAGGGTTCACTTACAAATTACAATGTGAAAGGGATCATATATAGCTCAAAGAAGTGTACCTTCACTTGCATCGTAGTGCAGCGTAACAGGGATGCTACAGCTCCTGAGCTCTCTGTTGAGTTGTATACGGTTACAGAAACCCCAGGTTTCGAGGGTGACTGTTTCCAGAAGACTTCAAAAGAGAGGGCTGTTTGCAAGAAGACCTGTAGTTTGCTTTCCGCTCAAAGTCAAATTTAAAGTGTTGCAAACATCATAGAGAGTGGAGCCGGGGTCAAAAGGGGATTACGCTCTTCACTGATAACCAGGTTAAGGATAACCGGTTAAGGCTAACCGGGACTCATCAGTGAAGAACTATTGAGAAAACTAGGGACAAACTTCATGCCCTCCAATGTTATGCTTAACCGGGACTTTTCAGTGAAGAAATATTGAGAAAACCAGGGACCGCCTACCTGCCCTCCAATGTCAAAGAAATCGATCTTTATGGCAGAGAAGGCTTAATGGTCTAGGCAGGCATCACATTGGATGGTCATACATACCTTTTAAATGGGATCTGAAGCTGTTGTGAAGTATAGGGATGAGATCTTGGAGCCCTAAGTACGCCCTTTCAGAGGTTCAGTTGGCCTTGATTTCAGTTTAATAGATGACAATGCGATGTCACTTAGAGGTCATCTGGCTGACGAAATTCTGGAAAGTGAAGATATTCTTCAGATGGATTGGCCATCCAGATATGTAAACCTCAACCCTATAGACTCTATAGGGTTGAGGTCTAGTATAGTATAGAGAATGCATGAGACGCTTTGGGGAGGGCAAATGCAACTCACAAATACCCTCCGAAAACCCCCCAGGAAAACAGCGTTGCCTAATGAGTGGAGCCAATAATCGCATAAACTCCCTTATTTCCAGTATATATTTACGGAGAGAGGCCTGTATATTTGTAAGAAGGTATAACACCCCCTATTAATCCATTTTTTCTGTTCTATTCTGCAACCGCTATTTCATACCTTTTGACTTCTATGAACATTACAGACGATCTTTTCTTTTCATATTTGGCATCCTCTTTGAGTCCAATTGGTGGGAAAAGAGCCATAGTGGACTGTCAAATAGTGCGAGTTATCGCTGTTTTCAATTGCTTTTTCCGTAGCTTATTGGAGGTGTAATAATTTTTCCAGTTCATTACTATTCGGTTTTGACTCGCGAAATAAAAAAAATTAAAGCATACTGATATACCCAATTTACTGTTTTCAAATCAGAATTCTTAAAAACTGATTTTGGGATTCATTACAATAAATAATAAATCTAAAAATTAATAATTTTGCAAACAAAAATAAATGATGTGCCTCACAGATTTTAAAATTCTTATTATTAAATTTATTACAAAGCAATTAAATAAAAGAAATAACCACTTCAAATAGAATTACATAGTTTTAATACATTTTAGATGCTCTTAAATATTTAACAAACATTTCTTTTCTTAATTTTTTTAGTAAACTAGAGACTAGGCTTTATTCACCTTACAATATTTTTCATTTCTAAAGGGATAAAAGAGAAATACAGAATATACTCATAAATTTGTTTATCTATTAGGTTCTTTTATATTTCATACAACAGACGTTATTAAATATAAATTAGTTCATTAAATAAACCATTCCTTTAAAAATTTACTAAAAGTACGAATTATAATTAGTGATAAGTAACTTTTTTTTCATGCAGCTTCAGGAAACATGTATCACAAAACCGAAGAATAATAAATATTTGTAGAAAATATTACTTTCAAATAAAACTTGGGTAGTACTTATAGGTTTTCCAAATTTTCCTTCTTGTACATTTATTTTCATTAAAAAAATGCTTAGACTGATAATCTTCTGGAATAAAATGTTTAGAAACGCTAATACACAGCATAGAAGGAAACATTTACATAAAATATATCTCTCCCACATGTTGTAATCTATATTCATTATTTATTGACTAAATTATTAACTTTGTTACAATAGTAAACGATGTGCATATTGTTTTTACAATTAAATTATTTTTAACATGGAGATAAGTTGTAAGTATCAGAAATTTTACTAAATTATTTTGCAAGTAATCCTCAAAGTTTATTTCTGGAAGCTTAGAAAAGTCCAACAATTTTAAAGTATGATATTATCTGTAGACATTCGAAACTATGGAACTCAAAATTTATTGTATGCCTGTTAAGTTTGTAAAATATTAACTTTTTTGTTTTGTTCGTGATTGTGTAGACCCTAAACATAATCGTCATGTAATCGTAGTTGATAATAAGTGTTGAATTTACGGATTCACACTAAGTCAAATTGATCGTATATACAGACAGTTCAAAAATGGAAATAGCATGAATATATTTCAACCAAAAATAGAGTAATTTAGCACTGTAAGTAGAAACTCTGAAAATTTATTCTACTTCAAAATTCCAAAATCTGATCAGAATTTTATTTTAATTAACATATTAAGGTTTCAGTATGCTAGTTTTTTGTCATATCAAAAGAAAGATTTACAATTTAAAACATCAGGATACTTATCCATACAAGTTAATTGCAGGATCAATAATTCTGGTATTTTGCAGCATCCAAATGCTATTTTGAATTTGTTTTATTACAAAAAACAAATAAAATGCACCGCTTTTCCAAAATAACAGAGATCTGGCCCACTTTCCGAATATACGCTCATGGACAAAAAATTAGCACAACAAGAAATAACTGCGGGATCGTAATGAGACTTGACATAAAGCTACATATCGGGGAGATATGCAGTTGATTAGAAATGCAGCGTGATTGCGCATTACGTATACCCGGTAGAGGGCGTTTAACGTCGTTCTCCATGGAATATAAAACAAGTAACTAAAGCTTGTTTGAGTGTGCTGAATCGTTTACAAAAGAAGGGCTGAGGTAGACATGCCATTACGCCTTTTACGAAGACAATATGAACAGTTGTCGCAGTTTGAGAGAGGGAGAATCATCGGCATGATGGCAGCTGGGTGGTCAGCTAGGCGAGTAGCTCGTCAATTAGGCCGCTCTGATTGTGTTGTGAGGAGGTGTTGGAACCAGTCTATCTGAGAGATGTCATTTACACGAAAACCAGGCTCAGGATGTCACCAACAAACCAGTCATTGAGAAGACCACCACATCGTAAGAAATGCACGCATACAGCCAAATGCTTCATTAGCCACCATCCAGGCACCGGTAGCACCTTCACTACGGGCCCCTGTGTCTTCTCGAACCATACGAAGGCACCTGGTTGATGGACATTTAGGATCACGGCGCCCATTACTTGTGCTGGCCTTGACGCCCACCCATCGATGCTTCCGTTTGGAGTGGTGCCGCGTAGGAGGAAACTGGACTGCAGCGGAATAGAAGCAGGCCGTCTTTAGTGGCGAATCCTGATTCAATCTCAGCAGTGATGACAATCGTGTTCGTGTGGGGACACCTCGTGGTGAACGCCTCAATCCTGCATTTGCTTTACAGCGACACACCACTCCCACAGCTGGTGAGATGGTATGGGGTGTCATTGCCTATAGTACACGGTCACCCCTAGTATTGATCCGTGGCTTCATGCAACATGCAGGAGCCATTTTTCAACAAAAAAATACTCGGCCTCACACGGCAAGGGTGTCACAAGACTGTCTCTGCACTATTACTACCCTTCCTTGGCCTGCCCGATCCCCAGTTTTGTCTCCAATCGAGCATATCTGGGATCATTTGGGACGGCTAGTTGGGCATCCCACGAGTTTGGACGAACTAGAGGCCAGGTTACAGCAAATAAAATGTCTCAAGACATCATACAGAACTTGTATGCTTCAATGCCCGATCGTATCGCGTCGTGCATTCGCGCTAGAGGGAGTTAGTTCAACAGGGTATTAAATCCTCCGTACTTTTGCCTTTTTCTCTGAAATAAATGATCCTTTTTCTTTGATTTTCTAATAATTTATTTATATCAAAGTAGTCATTACGTTTGTAAAATTTCGTTTCATTTTGACGACTCCTTCTTGGCGCGCTAGTTTTTGTCCATGAGTGTGTATATATTGAGTATTAAAACTAGTTATTTCAACATTGTACTGCATTATATTTTCAAAATACGTAGAAGTTCAAGATAAAAAAATTATTTTTAAAATAGTTGTAAGCAAATTGACAGAATTTAATACTTTTCCACTATAAATTGAAGATGTTTACAGATTTTTAAGAGTTTGAAAGAATAAAATGAAACTGTACCAAAAATTGTTTTTCGCCATACAACATACAAATGCTCCAAATTTCTATTTCATCTTTATTTCATATGGCGCTATTATAGGATACATCCATAAAGAAAAACAGGTTAAAATAAAATTGTTCAATATTTATTCTAAAAACCTATTTTCTTTTGGATAACAATAATATTTTTTTTAAATATATGTTATAGAGTTTTTACTTACAGAAGAATTGTTCTAACAAAATCATTTAATTTATTATACATTATTCTAAAGGGAATTTTTAAATTAAAAAAAAATATCTCTAAATTATTAACTTCTAATTAATGCAATTTACTATGAGTTTCATTTTTTTAAATATAAAACTCATATCTAACATTATTATTTTAATAATAAATCAGATCTATATTATGCTCCTTCAATCGAGTCAATATAATCTCACATATTCAAGATTCAAATAGACTTCATAAATATTTATATAAGCAAATTGTAGGCTGTTGAAGAATCTTCAAGTTCGTTTAAAAATTTTACCATATTTACTTATCACTTTAAAAGCTAAATTTCAAAAACATTTGCATATAATTTTACCCACTTTGATTTTGTTACATGCTGAGTTAAGTCCTTTCAACATTGATTTTGTGTTATGCTTACATTTTCGTAATACTGATTCGATACCTAATTTATTTTGAAGTATCATGTTATTTTCATGAAATATTTCAATTTTATGTTGTTTGAACTGCTCGAAAAGAAAAGGATTTCAATGAAATTTTAACAATTTCATTTGAAAATTCACTAAAGCAAACACTATGTTGTTTGCACATTTTTCTCTTTTAATTGATTTACAAATATTAATATAATTTTCTGAATTCTATTTATGAATCACATTCCAAGGAATAAGGCAATAAGTAAAACAGTCTTATTTTCGTTTAACCGTAGCAATTCTTTCATCAAAATATGCAATTATTAAGGTAAATAATTCATAATTATATTTATTAAAATAGAACGAATTGATGTTTATTTGTTGAAAGAAATGTAATTTCTTGAGCCATACTTAAATTAATAATATTAAAATTTTTTAGGCATGTACTCATTGAAAACTGTACAAAAATTAAGCTTTTTTAAAAATTATTGTTGAACCATATAAAAACAATATCTTGTTAATGTAAATGTTTCATGATTGTCTTAACTGTATTATCTGAATTTGCTGTGTAGTGTTTCTAAATTGATAAGCATAAAGGATATAAATTATTTGCAAAGGATAATAAAGCAGTTTTTTTAAAGAAACTTCAAGTGGACATGTAACGGTTTCTGCCAAATTTAAAACTCTATTAATTTAAACTATTACATTAAAGTTTTGAGATAAGATTGAACTCATCCTACATTATTAAGTGCATAATAAATGTTTGTGCTTATTTAAATAGAGTTAAATCAGGTATATAAAGATAATGAAGTTTTTGAAATAGTTTTGGTTGTCATTAACACTCCTACAACAAAGGTACTGGAAGAGGTTAAACATTTATTAAAAATTAACATTCATAATTTTGCCATAAAAATTCTTTAAGAGCAGCAAATGCCGAAATTGTCGATAATTCAATGTTACACAGGATAAGACTCGAGGAGGTAGATCTACATTGCATCCCTACGTTGCAAAGAAAGGAATCAAAATTACTCAAAGAACAGATAAACCAATTTCTTTCTATACCATCAAACCATTTCATTAAAAAATCAAAAACAGAGACTTATTGGAAACAAATAAAAGATGCAAACAGTGACAAGAAATGAATCCAGGAAATCACAAAAATTCCATCTTGGCCAAGGGGGCTGATCTGATTGCCAATTTTCGCTTCGCTATTGGCCATAATTTTCTCTCCAAACATGTATATGGTGTAAAAATACTGTCAAGCCCTCTTTGCCTACTGTGCAAAATCAGACAGGAAATAGACTTGAACCATTTGAGTCACTACCCGGGATTGAACTGGGGATACTTGTGGGTGAGATACTAGAAAACTCATCACAGAGTGATCAATTTATGTACTTAATTTATAACTTACTGTAATTCCATCTTCACTTCTGTTCTTTGCTCTAGTTTTAATGTTTTTTTTTTTACTACAGTTGTTTTTTAATCTGCCATTAGAAATAAAAAAAATTGCAAAAAACATCACTTTCGACATCGATATCCTTACACCAGTGTTTCCCAAAACGTGGTACACGTAACCCCCATAAGTACGGGAAGAGTGGTGGAGTTACGCATTGCGTAAGTGAGTGAATGAATTCGGGGTTTTTTGGAGCAAGAGCCTGTTTGGGCCATACTCTGCCAATGGAAGTATGCGTTGCACCGGAGTTTGGTGGGGATATTCATCGCCCCGCGTTTAGCTGCACCAAATTCTGCGTTCTCATGAGTCAAGTCAAAAAAGTCTTGTGAAGCTGGAAGTAGTCATGCGTCACACGGAGGGAATATACCACTCTTCTTTACAGAGACGATTTAGTTCATTAATAGTTAGTGACTTCTTCAGGCTCTTGTGTATTTTTAGCTTTTGTGTGATTTTTCTTATAGGAAATATTTCTTAAGTGCTTTAGTAAGTCCGGCTGATTTTGATTATTTTTATAAACTGCAATTTTTATCCCTAACATAGGTTATGGATTGCTTTTTGAAATCTGGAATTACTACACCGAAAGAAAGCTATGAATATAGTAGCAATCAAATGACAGGAATTATTGAAATTAACGAGGAATCAACTTCAATTCTGAAAGAACCTGTAAAGAAAAAAAGCAAAGAAATCTCGTAAGTAAGACAAAGAATATCTTAATTTTGGATTCTCATGGTGTTGCGATGAAAATGAATCTATTTCGATTTTGTGACCTTGGTTTTGAAAATCTATCACACGAAAGCATGAAACCATCCAACTTAAAGTGCCATTTTGAGACAAACCAATATTACAATGATAAACCCGTAGATTTTTTTAGAAAATAAACTTAATGATTTAAATCAATCTCGAAAAGTAATGCAAAGTTTGAAAAGAAGTGACAATAAAAAATACTAGAAACTTTGTATCGCCTGTCACTTTTATTTGCATAATGTGGTGCAGCGGAAGCCATTGGCGAAATTTTAATCAAACCTGCAGCCAAGATTATTGCAGAAGTACTGATAGGATATAGAGCGAAACAAACTTTTCACCACGTTTCTCTCTCAAATAATGCAATTCATCGACGATTCATTGATATGTGTTATAAACTGAAACAGATGCTATTATCTGATATTTCTCAAAAGTCTTTTATTATGCATAGCAAGTTGATGAGTTCACTAAAGTTGTGAATTTTACAAATTTTTTGGTGTTTGTTAAACACAAAATAATCAAGAAATTCTGCACGACTTTTTATTTTACCAGATTTTACTGTGCCACACAACAGAAGAAGATATTTTTAATGTTATGAATAAATTTATGCAAGAGAACAGAATTGTGATTGAATAGATGTGTTAGAATTAGCACGGATGGAACAAAAAGTACGGTCAGAATTAATAAAGGATTCATTGCCAAAATTCAAATTGTTGCATCAAATGTCATATCCACACATTGTTGCTCACCCTGAGAGGCTTTAGCAATATGTAAGATGCTCGCTGATCTACAGAAAGTTCTTGATGAAAGCTTGAAAATCGTTAACATTAAAAACCGTTCTTTAAATGCACGACTTTTTTCGCAAACATGTGGAAAAAATGGGAAGTTGTCATACCATGCATCTTTTTTATTTCAATTTTCGTAAACTATCTCGAGAAAAAACTCTAAATCGATTATTTGAACTCAGGCATGAACTTGAATGTTTTCTTAATGATAGATATGAATTGAGAAATTGTTTACACGACTGGAAATGGCTTTGTAAACTAGCATACTTAACATATATATATTCTCTGTTTTAAACAGTCTCAACTTATCGTTACAAAACAAAGAAATTTCCCTTTTTCACTTTCAAGATAAAGTGAACGTTGCCGTCGTAAAACTAAAAGTATAGCAAAGAAGAGTTAGTAATGGTGAAGTAGACTCATTTACCTTTCTTCATTAGTTTATAACAAGTTCAACTACTAAAATTAATGGTGATGCTCTGAAATGTAGAACATAGCATTTGGAAAGTTTACAAGTGGGCTGAAAAACTATTTTCCTGATTGAAAAAATATTGAATGGATAAGTATCCGTTTAGCATTAACACAACATTCATGCCAAAAGATGTGTCGTATGCGGAAGAAAAGCAACTGTTGGAATTAGCTTCAGACGTTTTCTTGAAAATAAATATAAAAAATCATTAGAACATCTTAACATTATTTTGGTTACAAATGTAACATATGTATACGATTTTAACAAAAAAGGCTCCAAAATACGTCTTGCTTTTTTCAACTTCATGCTTATGCGAAGTTGCTTTTCAGCTTTTGTAGGCAAATTAACAGACTATTGGACGTGGAACCATATCTCAGATTAAAATTAACATCCAGGTTAACGAAATTACGACGATCTGTCACCTCAGCACAAACAATTCCATCCTTCACATTAATTCAAATAAAAGATTGTTTATCGTACAAAATTTTATATATTTTTTATGAATATTTTTTTCTTTTTTATTAACTTGTGTATGTCACAAAAATAGAAAATACATAAATATACCGTAAAATCCGGCGTATATAACGCGCAACAATACTTCAAGCTGCATTTTTTTTAATTTTTCAGTGTATTCGACATATAACACGAATCCCCATTTTTTACGAAGAAAGCTGAAATGATCATGCGCAATGCTTTTTTATGTTTTGAAGTTATTTATTCGAGATATTATTCTGAGCTTTTGAAAAAATAGTATGCTTTTAGAACTACAACCCTTTAAGTTCCTAAGAAATGTCTTTTCTTTCAAATAAACAGTATTTCGATATATATAGAGCCTATTTCTTTCCTCTCTATGACCCTCTCTCTTCTTTGTTTCTAAAGCTCTCCTTTTTTTATACCTGGGGTATTACTCGCACCCGTAAATTTTGATCTTATTTTTTGTGTTAAAAGTGCTCGTTATACGCAGGATTTTACGTTACTTTAATTATTATTAAATAAATACATCATATATAATAAAATACATCCTTTTATTATATATAATAAAATACATCCTTTTATTATATATAATAAAATACATCCTTTTATTATATATAATAAAATACATCATTTTTATTGACGAGGTATATACTCAGCGTTACGATAATTACAGAACGGTACACAATACGGATATGTCATAAATTTGGAAAACGGTGCTCTAATTGATATTTAGAAGAAATTTTTTTTGTAAGGATTATACTTCTAAGCAAGAATAAGATTTAAAATTCTGTGAATTTTTTTCGTAATGATGTTCTAAATTAGTATAAACAAATTTCCAAATCTTAAAATTTTCAAATTTTTTTTAATGTCGCACTCTGAAGCAAAACGATGAGTTGTGGAACTAGCTTCATTGACAAGGGTAACATCTAAGATATAGCAAATTTACCTCCATATATATATATATATTAACTGAACACTTACAAACATAATATAATAATAATAATTCTTTAAGACTTAACATTGCTACTATAGCAATCCTGTACATATTTATTTAAAATTTTATAACACCGCGTTAGAAGAGAGAGATAAACATTAGGCTTCTATAAATTAAACCCATTAATTGAAGGTTTATCCTATGAATAATGGCTTGTTTACTCTAGAGAACGCGACTTGGGGATATTGCAGACGATATTTATTCATTCATTGGCCCTTCATTTTAATCCCATTTCTCTGACAAGGAATCCGATCGTTCCGGAGCATTCATTATGTATATTGAGTAAAATTAAAACGCATTCTTAAGCTTGTTCAAATTGATTAAAACACGGCACTAGAAGGTCAGGAAAGAGGGTATCTCAGAACCGAGCAAACCCCACACCCCACTCAAAATTTTCTCAAAAAGAGACATTTCGGCAACATAAAAGATAATACTCTATTTAATATTTTATTATAAATATTTTCAAGATCTTTAGATAATTGGCCAATATTTCTTTATAGAGAATATTACAAAAATTTTCTTATACGTTTATTGTTGAAATCAATCTCGATTGAAAAGTTTTAAGAACGTTCTTTTAAAGTGCCCTTTCCCCTGAAATTATTAGTTAATTCTTCTGATTTGTTTACTACGAGGCGTTTCCGGAAACTAAGTACCGTTTCTTTCTGCCACAAACGCAGTGGTAGTATCGCAACTCAACCCTTACGCACATGTTAATTGTTAGTGCACTGATCCTATTACAGTTGGATTGCATTTTTTTTATAAGTGCTAGTGACTGCTCAAATGTTCAAGATTATTGCTGATCCCACCGATACTGAAAAATGTTCTGTAATTTGTTTTATGAATGCAAAGAACGTTAAGACAACTGAAATTCATCGTTATATTGTGGAGATTTACGGTGAAAATGTAACGAGTAATGTGGAATGACGAGAAAGTGGGTTAAGGAATTTATGATGGGTGAACCAATGCTTATGACGATCCACTGAGTAGGTGGTTTTCTGTTTTCAATGATGATTTGGTGGAAAAAATGAATGAGAAAATCCGTGAAAACAGACAGTTCACTGTAAGGTTTATTTATGATGAATTTTCACTAAGAGCTCTTTAGCCAAGCTCTCTTCATTGGTGGAATTTTTCTTTGAATATGGTGTAGACAAGTTGGTTTCGCGATATGTGATAAGTGATGAACAACGCTGGTAGCTATGTAGAAAAATATTTTCAGAAACGCTGTCGTTCGTATAAAAATATAATCTGTTTTGAAAAAAGATTTTTTATAGGAGCTTTTCCAAAACGGTTCTTAGTTTCCGCAGGTGCCTCGTATATACCATTCTCATGTAATATACAACAAAAAGTAAATTATTCTTCATTACAGAGAGTTCTTAATTTTCTTGATTGAATGTTATTGAAAGTTTTTCAATTGTGAAAAATGACAACCGAAAAAATCAAAAGCAAAAGAAGTAGGCATAAAATGGAAATTAGTTGCTAGATACTAGCCAAAGCCTTAAATGTGTCAAGAATATTATTTGACAAAGATGCTATTTAATGTAAAAATTTCTTTGAGTGTCACGTTTAGTATTATTAAAAATAAATTCAAAAATATACATAAATAGTGTCCAGATTTCTCTGTGGCGCACAAGTTCACAATTTGTTCTGTTGTAGAATGTATGCAGGAATTTATTTGTTTTTCTTATATGAAACTAATTTCCTAAGATTTTTTTTCTTTATTTAAAATAAACGTAAGTGGTGAATCGAGAATCTTATGAGCTTATCTTGAGATGATGTAAGGTAATTAAAGGCAACTATTAAAACGGATTATAAAGACGCATAATTTAGTATTATACTTACCATCGATACATCATTTCGGTTGGATTCGCTCCAACTCTTGGCGTATCCCAAAGCTTTCAGATTCATTTCGAAAGAAAAATATTTCAAACAAATTGAGAGGCTCTTAATTTTGATTTAATACATGGGTACAAAGTCAACGCTTACACGACTGTGTGCTTAGTTTATTTTCCAAGCAAACTATTGAATCAGAGTCTAATTTATCATCAAACATTATCTTTAAAGAAGAGAAACCAGAGAAATATCAACTACATGTCGTATCTTTTGATAAATCCATAGATTTTTCTCAAAGTTAAGCAGCGTAACCATACTTTTTGACAAACCAAATCCCTGACCATTCTTCTAAGACTCATATAACTGCCCGAGGGTTGAAAAAATATAAACAACGAATGCACCTCGTTTATTTTTTGCTTTTCTGTTGTATTTCATACCAAGAAAAATGAAACAAGGGAGTGTCAT
The DNA here is from genome assembly GCA_019973975.1 of Trichonephila clavata. Classification (NCBI taxonomy): domain Eukaryota; kingdom Metazoa; phylum Arthropoda; class Arachnida; order Araneae; family Nephilidae; genus Trichonephila; species Trichonephila clavata. The sequence goes on from BMAO01027058.1 coordinate 52,304, forward strand.
ATTTGATCACAAGAAAACAAAATAAAAAAGTATTGACAATCTTTTCATAAAAATTTCTGTTTTGTGTGATAGGGAAAATGAATTGAACAGAGCATCCGGTAAAGAGCTGCATTTGTACAGAAAAAAAAATTGCCACACAAATGAAATTCGGATCGATATCCTGAGTTTTTCCATTCATTTGTTGAATGAAAACTATCGTTAAAAGAAGCGTGCTTTGAGTAATTTTCTGTTAGAGTAAAATGCAAAAAGAAGATTAGGGCACAACTCAGACATAAAAAAATAATAAAACTAGAATATTTTCTTTCTCAGTATATATATATATATATATATATATTAATACACAAATGACGCATTATTTACTGTATTCTGATAAAAAATATCCCAAAAAGTTTGTGATAAGAGGATTAAACAATTTTCTTCTAAATTATATAAACTAATTTTTAAATCTATATCTGTTTAAATATTTACAATGGAAACAATTTAATGACTGCAATTTTTTTCTCCAAAATTGTATAACTTACATTTGAATGCTATAAATCCAAATTCGTATTTCATTAAAATTCAGTCCTTTTGTCTGGGAAATTTTATGAAGTCTTCGATGAATTTTGATAAGCACTTCCTTTGTACTAAAATATTTTTTTATTATTTCTTGTGTGTATAAATATAAGGAAATTTAAAAAAATTATTTGAATGATATAAATTAAAAAAGTATATTATTTGTACTTTGTGTGATCGAATTCTACACTTGTAATTTGCTTAAATTTGGAACTGTATCTAATTACATTAGTCTACAAAAGAAACTTTTTTAAATTTCATTATATAATATCATGTGATCTGTACGCCTTTTTATGAGCTGAAGCTAAAAAGGAGTTCAGTTTTTCTCCACCATGTTCAATCTTGAGAGAGCTCATCACGCAAATTTTTCCCAAGTCAAATTTTTGGTTGTAGACTTATGTTGTTAAATGTGGGCTCAACTTTTATTGTAACATAAAGTTTGAAAGTAATACATATTCCAGTTATCTAAAAGACTTTTAGAGCTATCAATTTGTTGTATTTTAATTTATATAATGACGTACAATTACGAAAGTTTTAAAAATGTAAGGAGGTAGCAAATGATTATTTGGTAATTAACTCTGGAGTGCACTTGATATTTAAGCGGGTTGCGCAGGGGGACAAAGTCATCCCAATCTTTTTTTTTTAAATTATTTTTATTATACACGATAAAAATCTTAATTAAAAGGAGTAAATTAATTAAAAGAAAGAATATTTACCTTCTTTTAAAGATTTTTCAATTTTTCTTTGATAATTTGAGAAAAAATCCAATCAAACTGAACTAAAATGTTTTAAAAGTGCGTTACATAAATAAAGGACACGAATCGGATACACTTTTCACTAACAATAAGGGAGTGATATTTTCAGGTAAAACTCTTATATTTTGTTCAAGTTATTGTAGTTTTATTGTCCTTTGATGATTGACAAATAGCATGTTCAACTTCTTCTTGCTTGTGTCTTTTTGACAATGCGCAATGTGTCTTGTGGTACACTTTTTCGCTTTATATCTCTCTTGATAGAGTTTTTAAGGTAGCATTTGAAAATTTTCCTTTGAATTAAACGTTTCATTTTCATCACTTTTCAGAAATTTACTTTCGCTGTCATGATTAATATCCATTATTTCATCAAGTTCTTCCCTTCCTTGATCAGTATCAATTTCATCTCATATAGACTATTAAATGATCATTTCTTTTTTTAATATTCTGTTCCTTTGCATTTATAAACCATAATGTGCCATACAACACAGATATCAAAATCACTAAGTCTTTCATGTGGGAAAAATGTAGCCTGAAAAAGTTGTTTCGTGGAGAACTCAGTCATTCCAAGTACCTTTAGATTGTAAAAAAAAAACGTTTGCCATTCCCAAAAAGAGGGATATATTTTAGATTCCATGTAGACTGTCATATAGGAGAACACTGACAGGAACATTGGTAACATAAAAAAAAGTCTTTCAGAAATAAAGATTTCGTCAGGCTGTGACCCGCACAACCTCTTCCAGGTTAAAAAAAACAACGTCATTTATTTTTGGCATTTGTTTACATTAAAACTTTTGATTTGATAGACGCTCTACAAATAGTAAACATTTTAAATAAAATTTTATTTTGGCTCTGTGCTGTTAAGTTCTAAGAAACTGTGAGGTTCTATAAATCTTGAATTTGAGCTTTTAAAGATGTCTTTCTCTTATAACGTTAATTTTTCACTTACAAAAAGAGTAACTTTCCCTTAAAATTTTGGTTGTACAAAAATTATGTTTGTGTTAAATTTAATTTTAAGAAAACACTACATTTTTCTAAATTTAAAAGATTAAATCTATGTGTTAGGTGTTGTGCAAATACTTTTCATATTAATGCTTACCCAAAGAAATTATTCAATTTTGGCATTTCACAATAAAACAAATATAAACATCAAAAATAATTTGAAAAATATGATCCAAGACCCAGTGCATTTATTTCTCATAATTTTATATATTATATTGGTTCAGAAATAATTTTTAAATAGCAAAGAGATGGAGCAAAAAGTATTCACATTTTTAAAATAGATTCCTAAAAATAATCATTGTCGATTATACTTATTTCCTTACAATGAAATGTTTACATAAAACTAATATGATCATGTAGTTTTTTCAAGAAATTAATACTCCCGTTTTATAGCAAAAGACTATATCCAATTATTTTTCTCTTATGGGGAGACAATACGATTCAATTGACAAAATTAAGTCAAAAAATCAAATCTTATTTGTTTAGCCTAAATTATTTTTACATACTTTCTATTGCCTCAAAAAATTTGAAAGCTCTTAACTTAAAAAACGCAGAATTATGATAACTTTTACGCTCGCTTTTATTCACATCCTATGGCAAATCAAAGTTTTAAACTGACTTAGAAAAATGAAATAACTAGTTTGTCTTCATTTAAAATACTAAGGCTTTTTTTCTATATATTGTGCCTAACGCTTTGAATTTTTTTTACCTATTGCCAATAATACATGTAATAAAAGTTGGTGTGCATTTTTGAATCAAAGTAATACTTATTTTTCTAAAAATAATTGAACTCAGGATTAATACATTTTTTAAAGAATTTTCAATAAGCATTCATAAAAAGAAGTATTGTACGAGTACCAATCATGTTATCGCAAAACACATACCAACTTTTGTTATGCACAGTTTGACGTATTTTTAAATCAGATTTGATATATGTAAGTAAATTTTTGTGGAAGGAGTAACATTTTAAAATCACTTCAGAAATTTCAAATTTTTCTTTTAAGAATTAGATGGCTTGCTTTTTGTGAAATTTTGAGCACAAAATCTGTTTCACATTGTACACACTCATAGGAGGCAACTAAAATAATTTTATGAAAATAGTTAAATTAAGAATTTTTCAGTAAATCGTACCTTGTGTCCCCTTAATGTTTACAATAAATTGCATCACAGAAATTCAGAAAAAAACAGTAATAATTAAATATAAACTGAATATCTCAAGGCACACTTTGAAAGAGTTAAAATACTTAGTCGGAGGTCTTAAATTACGTCATGCCCAAATCTCAACTCATTCAATAATCCTTAAAAATCTCTAATCTTGAAACACAGAAGATGTGAACAAGAAATCGAAAAAATTTTAACAATTCTCTCTGTTTTTATTTAAATTTAGTGTACCACTAAAGAAATGAATAAACAAAGAAGCTAAAATTATAAGTAGTTATTAGCATCAGAAAAGAACTACTTTTGAACTTTTAAAATATTTTACCGTTTTTCAATATTCAGCATATACAACTAATTCAGTTAAATACAAAGAACTTTTGTTTTAATAACATGCAGGTATTGTTAAAAGAACATGAATTAAAAAAGATAAGAAGACGTAATTACAAGTTTTTGAAAAAAAAGTTATATTTGCAAAATATTTATTAGGTGGAAGGGAAAAAAATTTCACATTTTAATGTTGTGATGGATCTATACGCGTCCTTCAATTAATCCTCTTGGAAAATCTTTAGGCTATGAAAATCAACAACCCTTTTCTAAGGAAAAAACCGTGATATGCAGATTAAATTTATTATATATAGTTCAAGTTTGCTCACTAAGAGTTAGATAAAGTTAGATAAAGTGAGCTATAAGTTGGAGAGATAGATGGGAGAAAGTTAGTAAGTAAGTGTGAGAGAAGAGAGATAAAAAGTTATAATTATAAAGAAATAGAAGTTATATAGAGGAAAATGCTATTTAATAGAAGTTACCGAGAGATTAAAACATTACGAAGTGGAAGATATGAAAACTATCCGCAGTTCAGATATAAGTGATATTTATAGCGCGTTTTGATATCTAAATTAATAAAGAGATTTAAAATGACAATTAGTCACATAACTACAGTTTAAATCAAATATTAAGGTAGAAGATTGATTAATAAAAAGTGGGTACATTTATTTGAAATATTCTCCAAACACGCGACTATCGTCACTTATCCTCTGCTCGCTACAAGGAAACATCTTATTTAATTTGATTTTGAGTTAATTAGAAATTATCATGTCGAATCGTCCTTCACTTCTTCCCACGCCTTTAGTCGGGTCACAGGGTAGACAAGAGGTGTTACAATGTTAAGGTTAATAATTTATGATATATATTTGTTAATATCCTAAATGTTTTTGAATTTTATAATTAGTTGTGATTAAGTTAGGTTTTGTTCTTTGAAATTAAATCATTTCTTTTTCTGAACTATAAAACAATGTAGCTCTGATTTTTCTGATATTTAACAACAAGTAAAAGTTTTACATCAATTGAATATAGGCAGAAAAATATGATTTAACAATAAAATTATCAATAATAATATGGTATGTTGTTTCGAAGAGGGTTCAATATAAAGGGATCTGATTGTTTTAATCAGGTATTAAGTTAATAAAATTATACTGTAGTTTAATGTCCAAAATTGTTCGATTTAAATTAGTACGACTAAAAATTATAATCGAAGTCAAACTAAAAGTACGGTATACACTTACCAGACATACGCTAATAACTATAAATTTTGTTTTGATTTCTATGTATAAATGTCCCTAAATATTGAAATTAAATAAATATAAAATTACAATTTTATTTCATTTATTTGAGTTTAAGAATAGATGCCTAACATTTAAACAAATACATAGAGATCACTCTAAACGTAGGCGCACAAAGATGTTACAAATATGCACTTAGTCGCAAAATGTTTCATTAAAAGATCTGTATCATTCCGCCTACTTATTTCAAGTTAAATGACTTTAATTTCAAAGAGTTTCTATAGTTTCGACAGTAAATGATTATCGAGAAAAGCATTGTCCCTTTTCGAAATTCAATGCCAGAAAGACTCATCGAACACATAGTAACTGTTCCCTCTTCAACTTTTCAAACAGCACTATTGTCATTAGTTTGTTCTTTGAAACAATTTAGGACATAATGAAATCTGTAAAACGATTTGATACGATTGTTTCTCTGTTGCAATCCCGAACATTCGTCTTAAATTTCGAAGCGACAATTCAGAAAATTTTCTAAGTCTATAAATTAAAGCCTTCGATACAGAAGATTTGTCGTTCGAATAATTACTTCTGCTCTCACGACTTCAACCCAACTTGTGAGATAAAGCAGACGATAATTATTCATTCGTTGTTGTTTCACATTAATCCTGACTCCCAAAACGACAATTTAGAGCTATTCCTCTGTTTCGAATTCACTCTGAAACAGCAGGATTTGAAAAGATTAAAAACTTCTTTGAGCCGAACTGTCTTCTACCACTCTGTAATCAGTTTCAAGGATAGACAATGCGACAACAAGCAGGATTAAGCTAAGCTAATCTATGAAAATGAATGATCTTTACGAATTTAGAAAGCTTTCGAGAAGATTATTTCTCACATGATGTTGCTGACATTTTCTTAATCACTTCCGGCGTTGGTTGTTACCGTAGACTGTTAAGGCATAGTTCGTTTTGAACTCCAGCGTTTAAAGTGGTTTCAAAATATTTTAAAACAGTTATTCGAGGTCTAAATTGTGAATCTTGTTAAGCTTCTGAGAGATGAAAATTATCAATTAATAAGAATCCCATTTTTATTTATCTTGTTTTTTAGAAATTTAAGATGCTAATGGTGTCACTAAACAAAATAAAATAAATAATAATGCTTGTTACCATAAATAAGACGAATGAGAACAGAATTTTGAATAACGAAATTTTTCTTGCAGTCTAATATTGCGCTATTTACACATTACCGGGTTTTCGAAAAATTTGTTTATCTTTAAAACATATTCTCCATGATAAGGATCATTCTAACATGATAGGGCTCCATTTCTGCAACCATATACTTCTTAAATTAAGGAGAAATATATATTATAATGATATAGCTTTTCTGATGACATCACAAAAACATCTCTTTCAATTGGATAATTGTATGATAGACGTAAATGCAAATAAAATATTGAATAAATATCTAAATATGAATGAAGGGGAAATGATTTAAAACATGAAAGGGAATATTTAAATTAAACTTTAAAAGAGGGTGCATAATCTGTTATTAATATTTGTTAATATTTTGAAAAACATCGGTATTATTTCCTTTTTTTCAGTTTTTAATGACTTCTGTAGAATTACATAGAAAAGAAGAAAATAGTATTGATTTTTTTAGACCTTCTCATATTAAGATAATAATAGTACAGTATAATTTTAAAAAATGCTGGATAACACTAAAACATCAAATGTCGGTAAAATGTTCACTTAATTTACATTTTTCTTTATTGTGTATGTCGCCATGGTAGCCTAATGGTTATGGTCATGAGCTCAAGTCTGAAGTGTCATGAGTTCGAGCCCTAATACCAATGAAGATAAGCCGGGTAGAGGATCTGATGCACACACGTTAAATCAGTCGAGGTTAAAAGTCCTCCTGTTAAAGTGGTGTGGAAATTAGAAGAGGAATGTTTCACTTTATGTGTCGTCCTTGTCACTCGGTCTTGGTTAAAAATTACGAGATTAATTTCCAACAGTCCTCGTGTTGCTTTATATTGTGACGTTATTAATCACTCACTGACTTCAACTTTTTTTCTTGGCATGGGAACTGAAAAAATATACCTAAATTAATTATATATATATATAATTCTTAAGATATACCCCTTGTAGCATAAATATAAATTAATGAAATTAATAAATGAATGTATGAAATAAATGCTGCTTCATTTGATAAAAAAAACTAATATGTTTAAATAATTATAATTTATAAAATTCCCCGTTTACTTCCTTCTTAACGGGAATTTTAATGAAGATGACATTTTAAGCAATTTGTAGCTATGATGAAATCTATTTTTTATTGACCTCTGTAAATTAATATTTATAAAAGTGATAAGTTTTACAACATCTTCTCTACAACGCACTTCTTTACATTGCAAATCATTTTCAATCCTTAATAGAATTCTAATGTAACATTTAAGATATTAAAATACTAGGTATATAACTGGAATCTCTTAGGAGTTAAAGATAACTTTAATGGTTTTTAATGCCTGAATATATTTAGTCTCAATAATAACAAAATGGTGAAGAATTTATTTAATTTATATAATTCCTTATAATATATTACAGAAATATATAATTCTTTTTTATTTGCTTAGCAATTTTTATCATTTAAATTTTTGTCGGTCATACTAAGATGGATTAAAGAAAATAAATGTAAAACTTTTTCGAATCTTTAATAAGATGAAATGAATAAAATATATTTTCAATTATGTACTTCAAAATGCATTGGGAAACAAAAGTATGCTTGTTAAGAAAGACAAGAAAATCTTATCCAACGGGAAAGAAGTATAAAATGTCAGATTTTTAAGTTATCTTTATGTGAAAAACAATTAATTATCTATCGTAATTAAAGAAGTAATAAAAGTCTATGAATAAATTGCGAAGATCTATTTGTATTATTATTCAAATATTTAAAGTTTTATCTTGTTTAAGTCCTGGATTTTATTTTATTTTTATTGTATTTTATTTTTTAATTGAAACAAACTAGTCTTTGGCGAATCTGATTGAAATAAAATACGCAACACAACTACATAAAAATTAAAGTTTTTTAAATAATTTTCCCTCTTATAAATTTTCTAACTTTAATTTTTTTCCATCCTTTTTTTGTTTACTTTTTTAAGTAGTTTTTAATTTTTTATTTAGATTTTATTTCAAGAGACAAATTTTCGCGTTTAAAAATACAATTTTCAAAATTTCAAAAATAGAGTATGTGAGTCAGCTTTAATAAAGTTCATTATTCACATACAAACTCTTCTCTTGACATACTACGGCGAAAGTGAAATGCTATGTGTGAAATTAACGCCCCTATTTTAAGTTACAGTAATCAGTTCTAATTTTAACTTACATACTTATTTTGAATCTTTCTTTTCTTTTTATCTCAATCAACTTTCAAAAGCATTCTTTGCATTATCCCCTTTACAAATTATTCCGTAATTAAATGAAAGTTTCATAAAATAAAATTCACAAATACATCATGAACCTCCAGTATATATGCATTCTTGTGTTTCAAAATGTTTGAGTATGTATTTAAAGGTGATTTCTTTGTTTTACTTACGTACAAGTTCTTGAATATGAAAATTTTACACTATAACTTATATTCTTGTAAAATAAATATAACTAATTAGAAGGAAAAAAAGACTGTTAAAATTCGAATTCCATTCTCAGGCTGGAATGTTTTATTTACTTTCTGGCAAATACATTATTTTTTAAAGATAGGTGTACAAAAAATTGGTAACATTTATTAAGGCATAGCTGTTCATTGTAATTTAGTTTAAATTGTATAAACAAACCTCATGCAGTATTATACTTCTCCAAAAGTAGTAAAGATTTTTCTTCAATAAACGAAGGACCACGGTTACACATAAAATTAAATTTTAAGCAAACAAAAATCAATGCGCAACACTATTCAGTGTTAGTTAAAAAGATAAATTTCACAAAAATCTAATTTTGAATAAATTTACATGCAAACATATTTAAATGATATATAATTAAATACACTCAATAGCCAAAACATTATGAGCACCCCTACATTTTGCAATGAACTCGCCTGGATGACGTGGAAGGCACGTGATCTGGTGAATGTGGTATTTAACTGCTGCTGGAGAATCTGAAGAACCATTCTTTCACTTACTTCTGTGCGTGATGGGAAAACTGCGGATCTAAGCGACTTTGATAGAGGGCAGATTGTAATGGCTCGAAGGCTCAAACAAGTATTTCTGAAACTCCACGACTCGTGGGTTGTTCGCGATCTACAGTTGTTAGCACTTATGCAATGTGGATGAGTGACGGTGAAACCAGCAGTAGACGATATGGTATTGGACGTCCACACGCTATCAAAGAAAAAGGTCGTCGGAGATTGTCTCTCATGGTGAAGCAAAACCGGAGCCAGGCAGTGCTCAGCTGACAGCCCAATACAATGCAGGGCCAAGTAGAATAATATCGGAGCACACTGTTCAGCAGACACTGTTGGGTATTGGGCTACGCAACAAACGTCCCACTCGTGTGCCTTTGCTGACCAAGCGTCATCGCCAACTGGGCCTGCGCTGGGCCCGGGAACATCGCGACTGATCCATGGATTAGTGGGAGAGAGTTGCCTGGCCAGATGAATCATGGTTTGTCATTCCTCACGTCGATGGCCATGTCAGGATATGCCGTCTTCCAGGCGAACAGTTGCTCCCTCAATGTACAGTAGGTCATACACAGGCCTGTGGTGGCAGTATTATGCTTTGGGGGACGTTCGTTTTGGCGTCTCTGGGACCCGTGGTTGTGGTAGAGCAGACTATGAATGCTACAGTGTATCTGGACATTATTGTGGACCAGTTGCACCCTTACATGGCCTCTGTTTTTCCAGCTGGAAATGGAATGTTCCAACAGGACAACGCCCCTTGTCACAAGGCTAAAATTATGTTGGAGTGGTTCCAGGAACATGATGCTGAATTTCAATTCATATCCTGGCCACCTAACTCACCGGATAGCAATCCGATAGAACACATTTGGGATGTCGTGGGCCCGCAGCTCAGAGTTCAAAGACCACCAATTCGTAATATCTTGGATTTGCGTGACCGTTGCTTAAACATCTGGTACAATCTGTCTCCGGCCATCTGCCAAGGACTTGTGGCATCCCTGCCAAGGCGGGTTGAAGCTGTGGCCAAAGGTGGGCCAACTCGTTATTGACAGGTGATCTTAATGTTTTGGCTCTTGAGTGTATAATGCTTGAAGTAGTTGCTCTCAAACTTTTTACCATTGTAATGTTTTCCTGACTAGCAGTTAGGCTTTTCTATGCAGATAACATAACACCGTTCATATCCACACGTTCATCCTTAAAATTTGGTAGGATCCTTTTATTTGACATTGCACCGACAGTCATAATCGGAAAACAAAAACATCTACAATGGAATAGGAGAGATGTATAAGATGGACCGCTCCAACCCAAGAAAGTGGGGACCATGTGGTTCAATCTAAAAGAGACTTTGTGTTTTGCTCTCTTCCTTCTCCAGTAAAGTATTCTGTAGTATTAAAACACTCTATAGTTTGAATAACTTTTATCTAACTGTAAATATTGTTATTAGCACCTAGAGGCTTAATAAATCAACAATTTAAATCAATAAGTAAATCTCACGTTATTCTTCGATTTTCCCAATTCGTCACACCGTCGTATCTCTTGTCAAGTAACAAAAAATGTTATATTCTTGCAAGATTTATTAGTGAATTATATGCATAGATTTGTTCTTTGTGTAGTGCTGTTTGTTCTTTATTTTCTTCACGTTTATCAATTCGAGAACCCTTGTTTTTGTATACAATATACCCTTGTAAACAGTGTTCATAATTTTCAGGAAGAATGAAAAATATTTACAACATGTTTTGTTAAATAAAACAGTATAGCAATATTTCCAGATATTATATCAGGTTCATTACATTATAGTTTTAAAATAATTCCTATATCCTGCGAAAATACTTGAAAAATAGCAGAATCTTATTTTTTAAGACAAAATAATAGTTCTACTGTCTGTTAAACCCGAGAATATACTTATTTTAAAGTTTGTAATGTATTATTTGTGATATTTTATTTCAATGATTCCCTGCCATTGTGCCTATTATCATCCTTTCTGTAAAAAAGGTTTTTTTTTTATTTAAGTTATAAGCATCTTTATATCCTTCTTATCCAACAATTTGAAGCTCAATTTCTCGCCAACAAAATACATTCTCTGTACTCTCTCACAAAGGACTTAAAATAATGACATTTAAATTTCTGTCGTTAAAATTTATTTCTAGATTTCTTAAAGGAAAACAGGGATAAAAAAAGGAATAAAAATTAAGAACAATTATTTTGTTCCTGATTCATAAGTATTTTAACGTATTGTAGGTTACCCTTGCAAATATATTTCATTTATCTCGTTTTTCACAATTAATAATTTAAAAACTTTCTAAGGATCTAATTTGCAACCCACTTTACTAATATGAATACAATAGTTCAAGATTTATGATAAAACTCATGAGAAAATCAATTTTTTTTTAAAAAAGATGCTTATAATTAAGATAGAAAATTTTTTTTAGAGAGTAACAATAAAAAATTTTAAACTCCATTCTCTCATCAAAAAGCTTTCGTAATTTAATTAAATCAAATTTTCATCTCAAGTCCCACGAAGATATAAAGTTAAAGAAAAAACTATTTCTCGCAATTTAATTTTAAAAGCATTTTTCCTTTCACACTACTCTAGATAAACCTGAGGTTTACTAACAAATTTTTAATAGAAACAGTACTTATAAAGCTATAGAAATTTTCCAAATACTGAATAGAAATTTTTGTTTTTATGAATGGTATTATTACTTAATGCAAAACATATTGTAAAATATATCTATTACATCGCATCGTAATTAAATAAAATACTAAATGGTTCTCTAAAAGTGCTTAAAATATTTTTAATGTAACACGTTTTCATTTTTAAAGTATGTACATCTAAATTTAGAGTACTATCTTTGCAAAGCTCTTATATATATATATATAATATACAAATAAACGTGTACGTTATATATAAGGTATTTAATAATATTTAAATGTATTCTACTATATATCATTTTATTCGACTCTTTTCGATTGTCTCCAGTCCAATGTTTAGAAGCCCTATATTTTTAAAGTAGATGTAAATACTTGCTAAATTAGAGTAATATTTTACCACTATTGTCGTAGTAAATCGCTTTATTTTAAATCCTTTAACATAATATTTGAGACGTGTTTTTCCCCAGGAAAATTGAGAATATTTTGACTTTGTTCTCTGCTACTTTCTATTTGTGTTTTACTTCTGTTTGAACATTATAATAGAATAATCAAGTAGGGCTATAAAAAAGTTTTTTAACTACACCAAACTTAATCTATTTATAAATCGAAATTTTAAAGCATGAGACATTTATCATACAACATAAATTTAGATCATTTTCATGTGAAAAATTGTTAAAAGAATCACTTTACTTTAATTGAAATTCGCTTTCCTGCATATTAATTCTACCAAAGAGTTCTACAAAAAGAGTCAATTATAAAAATTCCCAAATATATCAAATACAAATATGTTATTTTTCAATAACTGGTTAATAAATTATATATTTTAAGAACCAAAATTTTTCGATAAAGGAAATACAAACTTCATCATTATCTGATTGAAAGCAGCGATGTGTGATAATATCACATAATTAAAAGTTCATATCGAACGTAATTGCATTTCCCCATCTATTGCAGTTATCAATATATCGATTCTAAGATTTACGCCTTAATATATATCTTACTGGCATCACATTTTAGATGATACTGGTTTCTGATTTGTTCATTACTTGATCATTTAAGGATGAACACCAAGATTCAGTTTACACAGCCAACATAGATCTTATAATTTTCAATCACACTCGGGTAATATAATCCAGGGGTAGGCAACCTTAAAGCTGTGATGTGCCAAATCTATCTACCAATAAGATTCAGGGTGTCATGCAGTAGAAAATAGTTAAAACAATTCGATTCATGAGGGATTTCAAGCAGATGTGTTGCTGTTCTGATGTGTTGCTATGTTATTAATTTTTGAAATGACCTTCAGGAAAAGAGAGAAATTCCATTTTTACAAAAACTAGAGCATTTTTTCTTAGTTATTATATGAAATTTCTTTAAAAAAACAGGAATTATATTCACATAAAGGACTGTGAATTTTGTAACAAAACAGTGATTGATAAGTATGAAGGTTGAAATACTTCTAATATTATACAGAATATACACAAAAAAATTCAGTTAATTATTTTCAAAACCTTTTTAGCAATCACTGTGACAAGACACTTTTACAAAGACACTTGTAGTTTTTGTTCTAGTGAACGGAAAGTAATAAACTTGGTATTTTTATAAAGCTAATAAGATGACCTATAAAAAATAAAATCTTAAAAAATATTTGTCAATTTTTGTCAAAATTTGCAATTTTAGAGTAGTCGGATACTTATGTAAACAAACTACACTCAAGCAAACTCCGCAGAATCGTTTCATGATAAAGAATTGAAAAATAGAAAAAGAGGCGCGTGAAGCGCAGAGAGGAGATACAGAATGTTTTAACTTTCTCATAATTTTATAGAGTAGTGTTGATTGCCACAGAGGTTTGATCTGTGTCATATCTGGTACGCACGACATAGGTTGCCAACCCCTGATCTAATCAGTACCAAAACTGGCATGAGTTAAAAATAAACAGCAGACAATAAGGGGAAAGAACTGAGTGATAGTATCAATTTAAGAAAGCCTGACATGGAAAGCAGAAAGTTTGATATCGAGTGGCAGAGGACACACGAAATCAAGAAAGAACTAAACAAGGCTAGAATTTTAAAAAGTGGAAGAGTGCATTAAAAGTTCTGACGAGGAATTTTGAAATATGGACTTGATCTTATCTTTTTATGAGTTGTTGATGTTACACAGTGCAAACTCTGAACCACTACGAATAAAAAATACTCTAACTATATTACGGTTTTCTGAGCCTTATATCCACTGTTCAAAGTTTTGACTTTCACTCTTCAAGTTATTAAGTTTCTTAGTATCTTATGTTCACACTTCAAACTGCTTTATCTTAGAAATTTAGATGTAACATATGGTTTTTTTAACCCAATGCAAACATATCACCATGATTAACAGCTTAATTTATGGTTGCGAGGAAAGACAAACAATATGTTGTCGTCACACAAATTTAAATCTGCTTTTATCTTATCACAAGTATATATTATATCTTATTACAAGTACTGATGATAAGTATAAGAAAAAGATGCTAAATAAACTTTAAACTAATCATAGATGGAGTAGTAGTACTTTTCTCATCTAAAGTAATATTGAATTAAATTTTAAAATATGTTAACATTAATTAAAGTCGATCGGTAAAAAAGCTTAATTTTTAATTCTTAAGGGGACAAAATACTATTATTTGACAAATTCAGTCAAATATAAGCATTTTTTTCTAGTCTAAGTTACGTTTTCATTCATCTGTTAAAATCTCACAAAATTTGAATTATCTAAGTCTTAAATATTCAGAGTTATGATAACTTTTATGTTCGTTTTTATTTACATCCCAATGGCAAATAAAAACCTTATGCGAATTTATTTTAGAAGGAAAAAATTAACTCATTTATCTTCAATTAAAATGCTAAGACTTTTTTCTATTGTGTCAGTTTTTTTTTTTTTTGTACTTAATGGTATTAGTTTATGTAACAAAAGTTGCTATACATTTTGAATCAAAGCAATGCCGATCTTTCAAAAAATAGTTAAATTTAGAATTTACACATTTTTCAAGGAATTTTCAATAAGCATTCAGAAAAAAAAAGTATTTTACATACATCAAACTTGCAAGCAGAAAACCCATATCATTTATTGTATACATAGCTCTACCTCTTTACGTATTTATAAATCAAGTTTCATGTGTAAACGTCAGTTATTGCGGGGCGAGTAGCACCTTAAAATCCTTTCATAATTTTAAAACGTTTCTTTAAAAAAATTTAATGGTTAGTCTTATGTAGTATTTTGAGCACAAAAGCTATTTACATAATCCATGATTTTTTTTTTTCCTTTTTCAAGAAATGATGTGGAAATGACTCTTGATATTTATAGAATATTACCCAATAAGTACAGCCATCATACATAAACCTTAATAACTCTATATACATAAAATTTATTAAAGAGACACAGTACGATTCATTTGACAAAAATCGGTCAAAAAATCAAATCTAGTTTATTTAGCTTAGATTTGTTTTTTTATACTTTTCTACAAACTCACAAAATTTGAAAGCTCTACGTTTAAAAAACGCAGAGTTTACATTCGTTTTATTCACATTCCAACGGCAAATCAAAACTTTATAAACTGACTTATCTCAGAAAGATAAAATAGCTAGTTTGGCTTCATCTAAAATGGTAAGGCTTTTTTTTTCTATTGTGCCTAATACTTGGAATTTTTTTCACTTCCTGCTAATAGTCCGTGGAACAAACGTTGGTACGAATTTTTCAATTAAGCAATACTTATTTTTTAAAAGCAAATTGAGTTTGAAATTTACACATTTTTTAAGGAATTTTCAATAAGCATTCGTAAAAAGAAATATTGTACAAATACCAATCATGTTATCGCAAAACCCATACCAACTTTTTTGCGCATAGTTTGAAGTACTTGTAAATCAAATTTCATATATGTACGTAAAGTTTTGTAAGAGGAGTAGCATTTTAAATCACTTCATAAGTTTCACGTTTTTCACCTAAAAATTAAATGGTTATCTTTTTATGAAATTTTGAGCACAAAATCTGCTTTACATCATGCATACACATAGGAGGTAACCAAAATAATTATTAAAATCATTAAATTAAAAACATTTTGTGTAAATCATACCATGTCTCCTTAACTTTTAAAATAAATCAAGTAGCAAAAAATTTACAAATAAGATTATTTTATACAATTTTAAAAATATTTATATATTAATTAATTACTGATGTGTTTTCTAGTGGGTCAAAAGTACTCCCAGAGTGATTAAATATATGGCATTTCACTAGTATTTCGCAATGAATAAGATAAGCATAAATTTAACAATCATTCACTACTCTGACAGGAGAAATGATTAATTTGTCAGAATCAATTCCCACAATTTCTGATAAATTTAAGCTAGATTAGATTTGTTGATATCATGTTTTATCGATCAATATAATTATTGTTATGTCACCAAATACGACACATGTAAATAACCACGTTCCTTTGTTCACCAAATATTTCAGCTTAAATATACTATTTGCTCTTTAAGATAAAAAATATATATATAAATCGACAAGAAGTCACAGAAATTCAATGTGTCAAATAATTTATTAATTCATAAGAATTTATTTCATTTAAATAATTGAAGCTATGTAGATTCACAAAAATACTCCAAAAAATTCTCAAGATTTCCAGAGAAATAAATTCCTTTGGACAATATGTGTTACTGATTGTTGATTTATTAGCAGTTGTGGACTTGCGGATTGTTTCACCAAAGACTGGCCGGTAGAGGAGCTTTGCACATTAAAATCTTTTAAGGCTCGAAATCTTGATGTTGGTGTGGATTGGAAGTTTAAATCACCAGCTCACACGTCATCCTAATCACTTTAATGTGATCTCTCACCCCTCGTGTTGCTTTGAAGAACGAAATTTAAAAAAATCATTTGGATAATTTATCGGTAGTAGGCTCTGTAACTATCTAAATAATTTTTAATTTTATTGCTCCCATTTTTGAGCTACGGTTCAAGAAGTTAGGATAGGCTATACTATGTTTTTCAGAATGAAAGAAATTTTTAGCTACAGATTATTTTACAGAAAGACAAATTGATTTCTAAGGAAGTTACAAGAATTTGATCAAAAACTTTGCTAATAATAATTTTTTCTTCATATTTTCTAAAAAATTTGGTATTTTTCTGATTGTTTCTTGCATTTAATTTCTTTTCATGTAGTGATTGGAGAGGGCGACACATAGAACTTCAGGAGCTTTAACAGCTTCAATTCAAGAACTTTAAATAATATTTACGTTATTGCATTTATGTACAGAATGGCAAAACATCATTTTTTAATTTAAAAGTTTTTTCCCCCAAACTTACTTATTGGCCCAGAAGCTTTCAGTAAGTTCTAGATAATCATTTAGACTCTCTTTGCAGAAAAAAATGTATGAGGCAAAAAAATTATTCTTATTGAAACTAAATATGTGTGATGCTCCTAGAATGGTTATGAAATATTTCAAAGTCATAGTAATCATCAAAAGTTTGTAATTGGACATTGAATCTTAAAATCAGCAATTAATGGAAATTCTTCCAAAAGCGAAGACATATGCGTATATATGTAAATGTAAGGAATGTATAGATTTCCTACCTTGTCTTGTAATATATTACGCTAGGAATTACTTAATTGTTGCTCCAATTCTGTACATTTTTAAGTCTCCCAATCTGGTGACCTACCACGTCCCTTATTTGTTATTTTAGAGAAATGTTCCGTCTTCTTGCTATGCAAGAAAGGATATCAATAGAATGGATTAAATCTAATAACATGCAATCAGTATTTAGGGAAATACAGGTTTTTAATTAAATTACATAAATGTCTTTACGGATAAGTAATGCAAAACAAAATATACATAGCTAAAAGTACAGCAGAAAATAGAAGAAAAAGTCATACTCAAAAATAAACGTTAATTACGTTAAAAACACAAAAAAGTACTAACTAGCAAAAATCGCGATTTCAGTGATTTTTTTGCTGTATTTGTTTTAACATGCAGTCGTTCTTTTGTTTCATGAAAATGTTATAACATCGTGATTTAATAAAATTTATGGCTCATCAAATTATCGGGAGTTTTGAATCTGAGCAAACATAATAACGTATAACAGACTCTAATGGAGTAGCAAGAAGGGTCTTTTCAAGGCTCTGAATTGATTCCAAGAGATGGAAAATATTAGTCGCCAACCTAGGTAAGATCGTCAAAGTGCAACCTCAGCAATGTATGATCGGCATCTCCTTTTAACAGCTCATTCAAACTAAACGTACAATGCTACTCATTTGTAAAAATAATTGCTTTTCACATCAAGACGGAAGATTCCAAGCTAAACAGGTCAAAAAAGACTTCATTGGGGTGATAGTTATACATTTAAGACTACGATTATCAAACTTTGAGGCGCGTCTTTCTAGGAGGATACAAGCATACCGGATACTCAAAAATAAAAAATTATTTTGAAAATTTTGTAATTTAATGAAAGAACGTGAAACAAAATACATTCCGACGTAATAAAAAATAAAATACGCGTTGCATATTTATTGCAATCTGTTTCAATTTAAAAATTAGAAAAGAAAAGAAAAAAAGCATAATATGTACCCTATTACTTAAAAGTAACTTATTTAAAATACCTATTACTTAAAAGTAACTTATTTAAAATACCTATTACTTAAAAGTTACATATACAAGATTTAATATTTATCTTAATAATTAGCTCGGTTTATAATTAAGGTCTAGTGTATAATTAAAGTCGTCAATTATTATTGTATTCAATGCACATTGTTTCTGTATTGGGGGCGGTGAAAATTATGTTTAAAAAATGGGTCGCAAATATTGAAAGTTCGAGAAACACTGACTTAGAACAATGACGCATATTTCGTTGGCCTCAAGACACGGTGCAACCTAAATAACATGAGTCAGGAGATTTTTATGGACTTCTTGGTCTGAATTATGACATCAAATGTGCTTTAGTATATGGAGGAACAAAAGTACTCGAAATAATCCCAAGTTCTTTCATGAAAAATTACAGTATGGAAGAGGCGTTCATGGTGTAGGCTGCATTCAGTATAGTGAATGTATGAACCTTCATATTATGGAAAATTGGCAGAGTAAAGTTTTACAGATCTCGTCGTACTTTATGCTTTAACTTCTAAATATTCATGACCTCATGCAGTTTGACTTAAGTAGTACATACATGAATCTGAAGTAACACAAAGTATGGAATAGATAGGAGGCTCTTCTTTCAAATTCCTATCAAGCGTGTTAAGAACAGATCAAACGACAGATTAAGGTGAGTTCGTTGCCAATACTTTTGTTCTCCGGAACTAGGGGATTATACTTTTGTATATATATATTGACATTATTCCATACCATCTTAATAAAAATGCATCATTGAATGGATGGTGCTATTTTGTATTAAGATAACTAAATCCAAATATTGGTTACTTTAGTGGCTTAGTGGTTACCTATCGCGCTTCCACGCCACAAGTCCCGGGCTTAACCCCGGGCTGGGTAAGGTCAATTCTGCCTTTCAGCCCTTCAATGGGATGATAAATGAGTACCAAGCTTGTGCTTGGTAACAAAACAGTGGGAGTTTCGAATGAGACTGGCCAGCTGACCGGAACATGTGCTCATGCACCTCAGTATTCAAAATCATTAAAACTGAGATTGGCACAGTAGGCCTTGGATCTCATGAGCTGTTGTGCCCCTGAGTTTAGTTTATTGGTTACTGTTATGCAAGCTACTAAATGATTAACATTCAAATAACTTGATCGCTTTTAAATAATTTAATCTTTTGAAATGTGATATAAGTATCGTTCGTCAATGACTATTTCTCGTAAGAACATTATAATCTTCAGAATTCAGCATACGTGCACCAAGAACTTATTTCTCTTTAAAATAAAGATTAAAAACCCAACTAGGCATAAACCTTCAGATTTAGAATCACTTAAAGAAATTTCAAAATTAAACATAAAAAGTGTTAAAAAAATGCGTTAAATGTATTTAAAAAATGCGATAAATTTAAGCTTCTTTCCACAAAGCCCCATGTTTTAAAAAAAAGGCAAACATCAACCGAATAAAAGTTTTAAGACCTGTCTCCAAAGATTTGTAGTTTGACACAACCATCAAACAAACAAATCTGTGATGAAGGAAAAAAATGAAGTGAAAACAAAGAGAAAGGATTCTGAAAAAAATGGATGAAAATAAAATAGGAAAAAGGTGAAAAACCAGTAACTAGATTGCAGATAGAAAAAAGGGTGACCATTTCTTTTACTTTCGTAAAAGCATGTCAAACGGTTGAAATGGTCGAATAGCAAGTTTTCGACCATCCTTCAAAGTTAAGTGACAACAAAAGTACTTTTTTCGCTCTTTGTGTTCCAGCAACTAGTTTGTGGGTAAGTACATCAAATGTTTTAATTGAAACATCACTTCATTTATATGTTAATCATATAGTAAAAAAAGAAAAATTACATTCCTGTTTTCTGTATTAATATTAAAAACTCAATACCCACTTTATAACTCTGAAATATTTGCTTGAAAATGTAGAATATGTGACTTTTAGTTTTATTAGCAGGGTAAGTTTAATTAATAGTAAATCTATTTGGAAACAGATAAAATGAGTTTGATAGCAAGAAAAAAAGAATCAGTTAAATTGTTTTTATATATTCACTTCTATAACTTTTTTTGTAATTTTCTTTATCATTAACACAGCCAATTTGTTTCAAATGAAAGGCAACATCATTATTGTAAACTTGTTGCCCCTTTTAAGGAACAAAATATGGTTTTTAAATATTTTGTTTGAATCTATCAATTTTATCTGTGTAAAGTATGTTCTACGTTTTATTACATAGACTGTAGAGCCAAATGAAATTTTTAGCATTATATTTTTAAAGTTAAAATTGCTTATTTATTACATATTTCTTACTTAAGCAAGCATAAGGAACGAGTTTTTAAAGTAGCATGACAAAAGTCACAAATGTCAAAACAGAAGAGCATCTATGGATTTTAAATGTATTTTCTTGCAGAAAAAATGTTCCAAGTATGGTAAATAAAGACAATTTTAAGTATTCTACGTACTTTATTTGTTTTTTCATCTTCATTAAAACTTAAAATAATGATGTTACCAATATTAAACAATCACAAGCCCGTGTTCAATCAAGCCCGTCAAATTAAATCCTTACACTACTTTTAACTCTTATATTCCGTTATATCTTCAAGTATTAAATTGATTACCTATTTCTTATTGAAGAACATATGGCCCTAAAAAGAACTGTTATCCCCGACCATTAATTTTTATTACCTCGTATGTCATGCTTAACTTTCAAATATATCTCTTCAATAAGAAGTGTACTTGAGAAACATCCACCTAAGTGAAACTATCCACTTATATTTAACTCGTATCCCATTCTCTCTTAGAATCAGATGCCGAAATGTTTTCTTTGAATAAAAATCTTTTTTACAAAATGGCTTGGTGTTGACTCGAAATCACGACATATATATAGTATAAAAAATTGAAAAAATAACAAGACTAAACTATTAACTAACAAAGCCAGAAGATAGAAACTTGTTTTTAAGACACATAAGTATAAAAAATGGTGGAAATATATATTGTACAAGATTTAAATAAACGTATGTATAGCAGGAAACAGAGTTAGAACTTTTAAATGGAGTCCATTTAGTCAATGGACTAAAATGGAGACCTATTATGATTTCTAAATCTTTTGCTGAATTAGGACCAGAAAATTAGGGTTAAGTATACTTTATGGATCAACCTTCCAAATATATATATATATACTAGCTGTGGCTTTGCTTACAATACTTCAATATTATTCTAAGCTATTCAGTGCAGTCAAATTAATCTTCGTTTATAATTTTGGAGGGTGGAAATAAAGTATAAAGCAACACATTATTTTAATTTTGCATTTCATTCATCTCCTATTTGAGTTTAGTATAATGCATGAATTACTAACGAAGTCGTTAAGTAACAACATATGAAGATTTAATTTTATAAATGTGGTGAATAAAGTTGCTTCTTTGCAATTCTTAAAAGTATTTTTATCATTTTAAAGTATAACAAAAAATAATTTTATACAACTAATCACTAATCAGTGCACAATATTTTTTTCGGTAACCTGTATTTTGCTAACTCAAATAGATTCAACGGTTTCCGCACACATGAGCATGTAACATCTAGTTGCCCATTCGAAAAACATGGATTTTTTAAGTCCAAGTATCAAATGAATAGTGTTCGTGTTTCAGATTCATTACTGGTCATCGCGAAAGCGAAACAAACCGAGAATTGAACCTTTTGAATGGTATTAGAGATTCTGACGGTATCAGTGGATTATGTAGCAACAGATTCCGTAGTATCAGAACCGAATTTTCGTTTAAACTTTACAGTCAAAATGTTTGCTTTAAGAAGTTCCCGGTATAATTATTTTGATGATCAAACATGCACCGTTGCATTATCTAGGTGAATTTAAGTTACGCAGATAATAACCATCGAAACAACCGAAGATTATGTGGTGACATTCCTGATATATCTAGAGAATTCAAAAACTCGGTTGGAAAATTTACGGTTTTGTTTTCATCAACAATAATGCCGATTGGTTTAAAAGGCGTTGGATCAAATGGCAACAATCCTGTGTCTGGAAATTTATTTCATCACAATATCAGTATTTTTCTGATTAAGTAACAGGATTACAGAGGCAATAATTATCTAGATAATTATACAGTATATCCGGAAAAACACTCTCAATCAGTCCCTTTTTGCCTAAAGAACATTACAGAAATCGTCTGGTTGTTTCATGCATTATGTATTGGGATGAAGTTCTACTTCAACGTTTCCAATATTCAGTAGTTGGTTAGGAAACATTTGCTCAGATTGATCATCTTGCAAATGTACTCGCGTGTTTATGGCCAGTCGAAGTGTTTCCACATTTCGCCATAAAAACGATTGTTTTAAACAGGCATTAATCTCGTGAGTAAAAGTAGAGCATGTAATGGCTGTTAATGCCTGTCGGAAATCATCAGACAGTAATACAACAGCAACACCGAATATTCTCTCGTTGCCATTTAAATCTTGCAAAGCTCTGTGTAATGCTTTGAATGAATGTTTATGGGTCATGATACACTTATCCCTGATCATGATTGAATTCAGTTGCAATACTGTAGCCAATCCACTCTTTTTTTTTTCAGTGTTACACATTGCATCTTGTATTTTATAAATGTCCATTGGCAGCTGATGCGGAATGTGTAGCTTTTCCACCATCTAACAAATTGACAACAATGCCCGAATATTCAATTTTAATTGCAATCATATTTTCGTACGATTGCACTTGAAAGTTTAGTTGCTGTAGGGAATGAAAATCCGGAGGTGTGGAACTCGAACGCAATCATTTGACCTCATTCCAGCAATATCCAGAAAATTTACGGTTGCTTTTGAAAGCCATATCCAGATTCTCGTTCCCATCCCGATAAGCACTCGGTACCTATTTTGACACCCCTGCTCCTGGAAGTTCAGTCTCTGAAGGGAGACATTACGGTCGGCTGGCATTATCGGCAAAGTTACGAGAGTTTCTATAATCCGAATTCAGATTATTCTTGTTTCCCATCCAGAAAAACACCAGGAAATTAATTCTCTCTCCTCAAGAATTTTAAAGCAACCTCCTTCCACAGTTCGTGCAAAATACATTCGTCTGACCTTATTTGACGTAGATATGAGATAATCTTGAATTGGATTTAGAATATTCGGATCGGCAGTTCCAAAATACAATCAAGATCCACTTTTTGCGTCTCTACGTCGGCAAGTTAGGCTGGTATTGCTGTCCGAGAATATTCCGATCCTCAACATTATCTTGCAAAAATACAGGAATTTCTATATTTCGATTTCAGACTCGCTTAAACCATCTCAAATTACACCAGGAATACACTTTTCCGCGCCAAGACTTTAAGGGCCTCGGTTTGCATAATAGACGGCCGTCCAGAATTATCCGGTAAAGTTACTGATATTTCTCAGATTGAATATCAGATTCAGATTATCCGTTTTGAAGTACACCAGAGACCAAGTTTTCATGATCCAAGGCTTTTAAAGCAAGCCACTGCTGCGGTGTGTCTAAAATACGGTCGACTGGCATTATCCCGCAAAGTTAACGAAACTCCTAAAATTCAATTTCAGATTCTCATTTCACATCCCAAAACGTACTACACGAAACTGACTTTTGATGCTCCAGCGCAAGCAAGTTCAGTCTCTAGAGAGAATGAAAATCCGGACGCGGGACTCGAATCATTTGCTTTTTCTCCTAATTCAGACAATATCCGGCAAGTTTAGTGGAGTTTCTGAAATATAATTTCAAATTATCGTTTCCCGCCCCTAGATACAACTGGAGATTACTTTTGTGCCCCTGAGCCGGCAAGTTAAGTCTCTAGAAGGGGCATTAGGTTCGTGCAGCATTATCTGACAAAGTTACAGGAATTTCTAAAAATCGATTTCTAACTCTAGTTCTCCATCCCGAATTGCAACAGAAACGCACTTTTTCCCGCACCAAGACATTAGGGTAAGCTCCTGCCACGATTTGCGTAATAAATGGTTGTCCTGAATTATCCGGCAAAGTAACAGTTACTTCTCAGATTGGATATCAAATTCGGATTATCCATTTTGAAGTACGCCAGGGTCCAAGTTTTCACGATTCAACGCTTTTAATGTAAGCCCCTGTTATGGTGTGTCTAAAATACGGACGGCCGTCTTTATCCGGCAAAGTTACAGTTATTTTTGGGAATTAACTCGAAAATCGGAATCCACACCCCGAAATACGCCAGGCACTTAATTTTCGTGCATTTTGGTTTGCAATAACTGCTTCCACAGACACATGAGCATTGCCACCTTTTGCGATTATTCCCATACGGGAATAGTCGCAAAATCCGGCAATGTGTTTTCTGGATTCTTCACATTTCCGCTAATAAAAAAATTATGGCGTCATTAATTGAAATAAAAACTATCCTATGTTTTAAGTTGAACGAAATGATACACAGTATGCAAAATTATATTATTATCGGTTGAGTAGTTTTGGAGTCCATCGCGGACAAACACTGTAACACGTAAATTTTATATATATATATATATATATACTAGCATGCAACTTTTAAAGACTTTTCTGATTCGGTCGTAATTCCAGATAGATAGCCAACTAGGTGATATGATATCCACATTTCGAAGACGCAATACAGCTCTTAATGGTTGATGAAAAATCATAGTAGATAGAAAATTCAATATACGTATGAATTTTGGTACAAAAAGCTGAAAAAGGCATTATTGAAAGAATGGCGTTAGTAAAAACCTTCATCTTGTTATGAGGAAGAACAAGATTAAATTCCTTAGAAAAGAATATGATCTTCCATAACTGTAATAGCTGCGTGACATTGTATGTTCATATTCATACCAAATTCTCCAGCTGTCCCCGAGTATGAGTTGCCACGCTTCAAGAAGCAACTGTTTCAACTGTCTCGTGTTCCCCGGAGGTTATAATGTTGCTACCAGGTGTTTCCTTAAGGCAGAGTTTCTCAAACTGTGGGGTGAGCCTCCCTGAGGGGGTGTGAAAACTCTACGAAGGGGTGCGGCATATTGAAAAGTCAAAAACAAAAAGTTATATTTTCAAAAAAATATTAATTTACTGAACGTAAACAAACAAAATACATTCTGACATAATAAAAAATAATCTACACATTTACACTGATATAATACACTTATAAATGTATCAGAATTGCACAATGTGTTTGATATTTAATTTAAATATAGTAAGTAAATAAGTTTAATATTTACCACTGACTCCATGGGCTTGTCGTATATACAATTATATACAAAAATTAACACATCTTGATAATTCTTATGCAATATAATTTGTCCCTTAACTGCATATTAAATGTTACCCGATTCGCTCTCCAGTGCCATCATCTTCCACGCAGCGCACGTTTGTGATGTATGGGGGGGGAGGGAGAAGAGGAATAAATAAGCAAATCTTCTGAAACAAGTAAATCCTTCATAAACACTGTCAAGGTCCTTTTAATGCATTCCGTTGCCTTTGGAATAATTTTATGGATGGCAGTGCACAGAAAAGATCGTGCTTCGGAAAGACGTATATATACGTCCATGGACATTATTTTTTTGGCTGAGCAAGACGTTTATATACGTCGGTGGTACTTAAGAGGTAAAAATAGTATCGTAGCATTAAAGTATAGTATTACTGAATTCAATTCGTTGTTATTGTATGGAGGGGGCGTGAGAAAAATTATGATTGAATAGTGGGGCGCAAGTATTGAAAATTTGATAAGCACTGCCTTAAGGTATCCCCCGCATCGATTCCTTGAATTTACATCAGTCTAATGATCGGATTATTCAACAGGATTTAAGTTTGCCAATCCATTAAGTAGATATCCTTCATTTCCATAAGCTCCTCAACAGCAGAGGATGGGCATTGTCGTGCACAAAATTTAAAAAAATGTGGAACAATGGCACCTAGGCACAGACGCATATGTGAAGGAGAAAATTTTCATCACAATAACGATATTACATTAGCGAGCATATGGAGCTCCGTTCGCATATTAAACATTATGTCTCTCCTACTTTCAGGATTACCAGAACCCTATCTTTCGCAACCAATATTAGTAGGACTTAAACGAGTGCTTAAACCATCCATATCAACTAGTACTAAGAATCAATGCTCTAACGAACCAATCTGAAACGACTCTCAGCAGTAAAACAAAATGTGACTCTTCTGATGAGATGTCCAGTCTTTCTGTTCTTGACTTCATTGTAAAGGAAGCCATCGATGGGATGCTGTTAACCGTATGGAGCATTTAGGACGGCGGGTGAATAGGTTACCTTTATGCATACTTCTAACCACTGTAAAATCGCGATACCTGTATTCTGCTGCGCACTGTTGCCTTACATCTCGTTCCGATCTCCTATCACCTACAAAAAGATAAATTCTGATCATCACTTGCCGTTACATTCTTCGACATACCACCACCAAACCTTTCTTACAACTGTACCTGTCATTTGGAAGGCTTTTCAAGCTCTTGAACCTACAGTTTTGTCAATGCCAATCTCTTGTGAAACACTTGAATCACACAAACTACAACCTTCTTCAAACTTGCCGATTATTATACCATATTAAAGACATCCTAGAGACTTCTTGTAGCATAGTAGAATGAAATATCTGGAAACGCGTCATTCCTTCTTTTTAAGTTCTCTTGATACTAAGCGTGGCCTTGCCACAAGTTTGCGTGCCATGACGACACCCCTCTGGTTTGATAGTATATATATATATATATATGTGTGTGCGTGCGTGTGTGTGTGTGTGGAGGGGGCAGCCGAGAGGTGCATCCATTGCGACGCAGTTCCCAGCGAACTAATACGAGAAGAGTAATAATTAGTGAGTGATGTGACTCGACGCGCCAGTCGGAGATCCAGCACTGATAAAACAGATTGACCAATAAGAAACTGATCGTGAAGGGACCAGCAGTCCTATGCTATGAAGAGAATGCTCGTAGAAAACTATCCTCCTGAATTTTACTGTGCACTTGAATGAGAACTGCACTGAGAATTTAAAAATTGAGAACTATCTTTGAGTAGAAGAAATGTTTGTCTGTACATGATTCATTTCATCTCCATGTGTGCGTTTATTAGAGTGAAGTCCTGTATTAAATTTACAATATTTAACGTTAGTTTTAGTAAAAACCAGTGTTAAATGATAACACCCTTAGAATACCATGTTGTAACTCTACATATATATATATATATTTATATATATCACACTGAATTACCGTAAAATTTTAATAATACTCCCACTGTCAGCATTTAAAGGGGAAAAAATTAGCATATCTATCTTTTAATTACCTTATAAATATTGGTAGTGTCAATTTGATTTCTTATTTTTTTAATTTATTTTTTCCAATTAATTATTTGCTCTTTTATTTTCATTTTTTCTTTATTCATTTTCAAATTTGTCTGCAAAAACTTGAAATCAAATCTTCCTTATAAAAGGAATATAAAAACATATTAAACGAGTCAAATACTGAATTTAAGGCAAGGTAAAAGTACAAAGGAATGGATTTCTCAAGGGGAAAGTTTAAATCAAGTTAAACTTTAAGTGGTGAAAGAAATCTTTTGAATCTTTAAGTATATATAAATTAAAAATATCCCCGAAAAACACTCAATGGGCATGTTCTGTCTTTTAATAATGTTCCTTATTTTAGTTTTGTCTGAAAAAATATTCATTTACTAACATGCTTTCTTTTATCATAGCTTAAAAAATAAAGCAATTACGTAAACAATTCTATAATAATACAAATAATACCGTAAATCTTTATTAATTTAACGGAATTAAATAACCGTAACTTAAACAACCATTTTATCTAAAGTTTTACACATTACATTACCATCTTTTTTATCTCCAAAAATATACTCCAAGGAAGGAAACGAAAGAAGTATTAAATGCCTTATCTTGGGCTTTGGTATGTTTGTATGTAGGCATCCCTCAAAGCTAAATAGACTGATCGCAGTTTTTCACAAACTAAATAATAGTTTTTTCCCTTCTTTTTTATAAAATGTCTAACGTAAAAAAATATTCGATAAGAGTGTAGCACGTTTGATTTTTGCCAATTTTTTTTTACTCTAAAATAACACAAGGAAAGAATAAGTATCATATTTGAAATAACTACCAGAAGTAATTAGAGAAAAAATATATTGACATTCCTTTGTAGGAATTTGTGTTTTGTATCCCTCAAGGGCAATTGATTTGTTCAATGACATTAAGAATTACATTAATAAAGAAAAGCATTTCTTACGGATGTAATCTGGATCGATGTTCTGAACTTTCTCGCTCGTGAAAAGAGCTTTCTCGCGTATGAAAAGAATCATAAAAAAACGTACGAGAAATAATTTTCTTTCAAAATGAAATTCTTAAAGAACATTAACATTTACCTGGAGGTTAAAATGTTTTAATGATTTCTTTAACATACATTAATGTTGATCTAAAGCAAACATTTGAGCATTTTTTGTTGTTTTTTTCTTACAATATACTTATTTGTATATTTTATATTTTTATATGATTTCAAATATCAAGTCCATATACATTTGATTAAATGTTTTCAACAAACTCATTATATAGATTATAATCCTAAACTTTTAGATTACAGAAATGAATGAAAAATATTCTTAAGCAAACTAAAAAGTGACATTTATTCACAGCAACTAAGAACTTAAAAATAAAGTGATTTTTATATGTTATAAAAGTGTTATAAGCTAACATTTTTTTTCTTTCAATGCTTGTATTTATAAAAAAACATGAACTGAAAAAGTTGTGAAGAAGTATTAGCAATTTTTCAGTTTTACTTAAACGAGAATTCAATTAACTAATTTCTCATCGTTTCATGTGTTTTCTATCACAAAACTATCTTATTTTTTATCAGCACTTATAATTATACTTTTAAATCAAATTAGGTATTTTCGTAAGTCATAATCAGTATTATTACATTTAGCGAAATTGAAAAATCATTCACGCATTTTAAAATTAATTCCATTCTTCAATGTTACTTTAAAAAAAAAAGACAATAGTTGTTATATAACAGAGTCCCAGAAACGTGGCATGTGATAACCCGGCAGTCCGTATAACTCGGCGCAAAATTGTAGGTCGAAAAAGATATTTGTAGACCCGTTCATTATCCCGCACACAGTACAAAATCTTAAAAAGAACTAAAGGCTATTGAAACCGCTTTTCAGTATTTTGAACAAGGTGCATCGGTAATGGACTAACTGTTCCTTCATCTTCTTCGTGGTGAAGTAGCAAAACGCAAAGAGAGAGTAGAACGCAAGACAACAGAACACTACACATTACTAGAAAAATTAAACCATATTTTGCAGGATAGGCTACTTAATTTTAATTATTGACAGCTTTTTGCTTTCATAAAATATTTTTCTGAGGTGTGTCTGATCAGGTAAATTACTTTTCACTGTTCATTAATTTTCATTTTCATGTATATACATATCAGATGTTCTGTCTTCATAAAGTACGTACTTTTCCTTTGTTTGAGGGTATCGAGCAGATTATTTTCTGTCGTATTCTCAAGCGATCAATTCATACAAGCGTAGAACCATATTATCTGCTAAACATTAGTAGGTATTATTTTTAATCCCATTCTCGATAACCCGGCATTTTCGCAAACTCGGTCACCCTTAGGTCCCCATTACGCCAAGTTCTCGGAACTTTGATATATTATTGTACTTCTATATCAAATGAAATGTAATTAATATTTTATTCATTGCATTTAAAACATTTATAATATATAAAATATCTTGCAGATCGTGGTAAGTGTTTTCAAAGAATTATTGCAGTTAAAATCTTTTTTAAGCCTTCTTTAGCAATTATAAAATTAAGTTAAATATCTATGAACTTATTTTTACTATTAATTACGCACACAAAAATGAATAATATTACAAACCAATATAATATTGAAATCGTAGGATTTATAAAAAAAATCAAACATCAATACGATATTGTTTCTTATTAAACTCCTTTTTTCCAACAAGATATACTGTAAAAATTTCTTTTCTTAAAATCTTTCTCTATGCTCACTTTTAATTAATGGGTGTAAGAATTTAACTTCAGACTAAGTTAAGCGATAAATAATAGTTAAGTTAAGCGATAAATAATAGTTAAATCTCAATAAATTATTTAATTTTTAGACAATTATGAAATCCGTGTAGTTCAGGGCAAAAATCGAATATTCCACGTACCGTGGAGTCAGAGATATTCGATCAACAAACTCTAGTATATTTTTTGTTAAAAAGTAGCGTCATGGAGGACTTAAGTGTTTTTGAAAATAATATATGTTGATTATGCGTAAGCAAAAGCCTGTCAGTGCTTCTCAAACTTTCTATACATGCGACCCAATATTCAATCATAATTCTCATCGTGCCCACCTTTCTTACAATAACTATGCATTGAATTCAAAAATACTATACTTTGACGCTATAGTCACAGTACGATTTTAACGCTTTAAGAGTCACCGGCGTATATAAACATCTCGCTCACCAAAAACGTTAATTGCCCCGGACGTATATATACGTGTTTCTGAAGTACGATCGTTTCTGTGCATTTATATCCATACAATTATTCCGAAGACTTTGGAATTCAGTAAAAGGAACTTGATAGTGTTTGCAAAGGATTTACTTATATAAGAGGGTTTTTTTCTCTCCCCCCCCCCAATACATTACATACGCATGCCTACTCGGAAAACTGATTCATTGGGGGAGAGAATCACATAACTTTAAATCGGCAGTTAAGAGATTATGTATAAACCGCATAAATTAACAAAATAAGTGTTAATTTTTGTATATAATTTAATATATGACAAGCCCATGGGGACACTGGTAATTATTAAACTTGTTTTTTAATTAGTATTGTTAAATTAAATATAAAATACATTGTGTACTGGTACCTTTATAAGTTTATTATATCAGTGTAAATGTGTGTTTTATTTTTTATTATGTCAGAATGTACTTTGTTTGTTTACTTTCAGAAAATTAATAATTTTTTAAATAATCTTTTGCTTATGAATTTTCAATGTGCTCGCGTCCCCTTCATAGAGTTTTAAAGCCACTCTAGGGGGCCATGCCCCACAGTTTGAGTAACGTTGAGCTATGCTAACTGACTTCAGTCTAGCTATAACTGTAGCGAGCAATTTAAATTGGCCAGATGGACATGTGTATTATTTGACAGGTTAAACAGCGGCATTAGCTTCGACACAACTTAATTTAGAATGGAATTTAAATCATGTGAAAGAAATAAACCTCTCTGGTGTTACTAATTGACATCACGGGCATTCGAATAAGAGTTTTGCTGTCCTAAATTCTCGGAGCTGCAATGCGCAACAAATAATTCACTTAAAATGGTGAGATGAGGTTTTACGAGAGTGATAATGAGTGGTCGAAATCGTAACTAGAACCCGATTAAAAAGCAAGATAAATGAGATTAACCTTAAGATAAAGAATTTTAAAATTAATATTACATGACAAGTTAATTGGCACTCTAGATATATTTTTCCTCTTATTCAAAGGTTATTCTTGTTGTTGCTTGGTTATTTCAGTTCTTAAATAATACTAAAATAATCGATACTTATAAGACTTTTGAAATAAAATCATTGGAACTTTAATGGAAAACATTGCGATAAAATTAATGCAAATGGAAATATTTCGGAAGAAACAGTTGAGAAATTGTGTTCTTTGAAATAATTGGGAGATAAATTTGGAATTTTGCGTGCTAGAACAAAAATTAGTTTTCGGGAAGACTCGAATAATTTTAAATATCTCATTATTTAAACTACTGATTATCTTGTTGTTCAATTGATGATCGTGCTTAAACAAGAGGAACTGAAGCATGTAGGGATACTTATAGTTATGATCTATTTGCGTGAAAATCTTCGGATTTTAATAACACGAAAATTAGTTAGACAAATAATTCTAAAATGCACTCAGTACAAATGATATTAAAATTAGAAAACAGAAGTAGTGGCAACATCTTTACTGAAAGATAGAATATACATCTAAAATATTTCAAACTTTAGGAGTTGATCTTGCCGGTCCACTTCATTTGAAAAATAAGGCTTGGGTCGTATTGTCTGATTGCGCCGTGTTTCATGCAATTCATTTAGAACTCATTACATATCTTTCAACAGAATAATTTTTAGGATCTTTGAGACGGTTTATTTCGAGATGAGGATGAGCACTCCTTACTATATTAATTGGGATGTTGTAATAATAAATGCGCACTCTTTCAGAAAGATGTAAGTTTAAACCTCTATGTCGCGCGTGTGGTATAGATGAATCGGAAAGGAAAATCCAAAATGTTCAAAAATTTGTTACGGAAAGCTTCTTTATGCTACGAAAAGTTTTATACAATACAATGTGACTGATATCATTTTATAAAAATTCTAGATCTTTAACCTACGTTCCTAAGGATATCGAGGATTTATCATCGTTAGCACCAGCTATATTAATACAAGGAAGTAACACTTCAGATGTGACTAAAATAGGTATTATATGCATCGATAAATTAATAAAGGTATTCAACATGTTCAAAACATTAGAGAACATCTTAATAAGAGATTTTGAATTGGGTATCAAAGTCATTTGAGAGAGCAAACTCAACGTCAATTGAAATCCATATCATTAACGATAAGAGATATAGTTCCACAAGTGAATAACCTAAAAATGCTCTATGGTAACTCGCAAGGATAGTTCAACTCCTTCTACGGAAGGATGTGCACTTTAAAATTTCTGGAATAAATACCCGAGACTGGAATGGGTCAGAACAGTGTACGGATTGTACAGTTGGGAACTACAAAAACAAAAATTTAATTTATCGAAAAAGAGCAGAATGATACTGTTATTCGAACTAGAAGAACAAAAATATATCTCCTAATTATTTGACAAACATTTAAAAAGTGAATTTTCTTTTTTGCTCTCCTGTAGATATCTGTTTTGTTTGAGCACGAGTTTTTTTCCGTATTACCAATGTAATATTATTGGTATTATGTATCTTTAATGTTATGTTGAATTTTCACTGCATACCGACTCAAAGATGGGAAGATATATTGCGTACACAGAGGAATAATCAGAGAGTATAACACAGATGACTGACAAGCGCCAAAGGTTTCTCTTGTCGCTTGTGTCAACGAGTGATATTCGGCGCTTCGAAAAGGGGACGTACCAATTTCTATGGAAGCCTTCATTAGAATCAGACGGTTAGAAGCGTTCGTGTTAAATGCTTTTAATCATCTGCCTGTAAACATTATAATAAATATTTACTTATTTAATTGATAAGCCTTCATCGTCACATTGTTGATTCTAGATTCGATTAGTTCAGATTATAAATGAGATCTAAATTAAGATATCATATCTGTGTTCTTTTGAAACTTTCTAACTGATTCTTAATTGCTTCCATCTTTCTTCATAGCATCTTTCTTTGTTATAATTTCCTTTCTCTTTTTACTATGATGTCCTACTAAAACCATGTAGTTGCTTGGTTTATAGTGCAACGTTAATAAATAATCAATCAATCAATCTTCCTGAAACCCCTTTTATGTCAGTATTTAAATTATTCTTCTGAATATAAGAAAATTACACTAACAACTTTTAATCTTACATCAGCTGCTATTCGATGCTCAAAATAGTCGATT
Organism: Trichonephila clavata; assembly: GCA_019973975.1. NCBI lineage: Eukaryota > Metazoa > Arthropoda > Arachnida > Araneae > Nephilidae > Trichonephila > Trichonephila clavata. Next base: position 86,360 of record BMAO01027058.1, read on the forward strand.
GGTTATCAACTTACAATCCCCCCCCCTTGAAAAATTCTCGACATTAGTCTTTAAAAAGGAAAGCTAAATACGTAAGGTTAGCACGAAATTCTAATTATTACTACGATATGAACCAGATATCTGGATAAAATTAGAATACCCATTAATTTATCCTTATTGATACAATGTTGAGAAGTACAACTAATGATATTGTTTCGATTTCAGACCTGAATACAGCGAAGACAGATACTCGCAGTGTGATTAAGTCTTTTTTTTTGGATAAAGATTACAGTTCCGGACAAATCTAAAATCAAATGATGTATTTTATAAAAATGATAGTCCATCATAAGACTGTTATGAGACGGAAAAGAATTTTTCAGGCTGACCACATATGCCTTACACATGTTTCAAGATGTAAAAGACCATCACTCGCAGATGCTGCAGCCACAGTGAAAAAAGGGAAAGATTTTATCTTCAAAGTACTAATAATGATTATGAATGAGGTAAATTTTTTGGATATCCTAATAACCATGGATGATTCCTCTGGATCTATGAATATATCCAGGGATAAAAAAATGTAAATAAATGAAGGGAAAAACAGTGACTCAACTCCCTTAAAGAAAGAAAGCTATAGATATGCGCTAGGAATATCATGCTGTCTGTTTTAAAAACCATCGTAGAATCTTCTTAAATGATTATCAAGGGTCTATTACTGCTTATTACTGAGAAAATTGTGGGATATTCGTATTAAGGAACGATGTGCTAAGAACACCAAGACGCCCGTCTTCTTATCAGCAATATTTTGCAACAGCTGTCACAACCACAGCTATTCTTCCTATCTCACTGGAAACGACTTTTTCTTATTCCTAGAAATGCACATATATAAATCTTTGCAAAGTCGGATATTTGTGTGTTTGTGTGACTACAATATATTGAAGGGTGGAACTATGACTTTCTACACAATTCGCTGAATGACAGATGACTGACTTTGTGGCATTGATTGATTTGAAGTGTGATATTGATATTTTGACAAGTCAAGAAACAACGAGAGTTATATCTCTAGAATGTGAGAGATAGAGAAGATTGACAAAGTAATGTTTATTTTCTGTTTGAAATATTTTTAGTAATGCTTGAAATTTTACGATTCCCCACGTTGGCAATTAAAAATGATGCAATATGGCGATGGCATATGAAAAAAGCATCAAATTTGGACGAAAGGTAAACGTTGTTGTCATACATAACTTGTCATATATTAGCGCATGTACCTTAAAGTGAACCGTGTAGGGGAGCGATGCACGTAAAATCTGTCGAGAGCTCAAACGTCCTCCCGTTGGTGTGGTGTGGTAGTTAGGAGAGGGGGTGCCAGCTCAGGTGTCGTCCGCGTCACTTGACCATGGTTCAAAATTACGCGGACCGTCCCCAAAAGCCCTCGTGTAGCTGAACAGTGGGACGTTAATATTCACTCACTCACTCACCTTAAAGTGAAAATTGTACAGAGGGTTTTTGATTTAAACATCGAATTCGAGCGTTGATTATTTGTAAGATGGTTGTATTATGCTTCATTTAAGATGGAGGAATTCCTACAGCACATCTTGGAATTCCTAGTACATGTCGGAATTTGACCGTAGTAGGATCACACCTTACCGGAATTGTGATTTATCGTTCCACTGCTCGTGTTGATGGGACTCCATGACTGTCATGCAAATATGAAATGGTTAGATATAAAAGGTACATAGTGAACATCATGCAGGGCCTCCGTAGCCCGCGGCCATTTGTGCGTAAGAGATAGACTTGTATATCCAAACGGCTTTCGAGATTAAGCATCCACTTCTCAGGACAAAAATTATCTTCACGAACATTACGATTGTGTGATCAGCCACCTGCTTAGTCAGAACAATGTACGTTGTTGTGGGTTCCCTCAAATATGCAGTAAAGATAAGCATGTTTACAATAATGCATAACAAAACTTTTTAACGCATCATTGCGTTTCGGTAACAAGCTGTCGACCTTGCCATGAATGTTTTTATTTGACACCAATATACCGGTCCGCAGCTACCCCGTGCATGCCTTAGACGAGCGGTACGAAAGGAATCCCTATTCGGGACAGTCGTTCCTATCCTTTGTTGTTTGCGACTTGCAAAAGGAGTCGCCGCTGCCGCGTCGAAGTACGCAATGTTTCGGACTTGTTATCGTCCATAGCTATACCCTTTCTTTAAGAAGAGTCGGTCCCCCTATCCCGCTAATGTTAAATTGATCATTTTTATGTACCGGTTTCTCAGAAACTATTAAATGTACAGACTGTAAATTTTTTCTGTATATTAATTATACTTTTTTATTTAAAACGATCGGAAGCTTTTTCAAATATATTGTTTAGTTTTTTTCAAAAACATTCATCGCAACAGTATCACTATGAATTTTTTGAAAAATGTCAATTTTTTTCACGATAACTGACTTCTACAAAATTATTATGGGAATATTAATAAAAGCTAACTTCAATATATATAGTTAGATATCAGTAATATTCAGTGAAGATTGCAAGTGCTTCCATTGAATAGGTTCTGAGAAAAAATTATACGCATTTTTAAAAACACCGTTTTGAGATAATTGCATTTTTATTATAAAATGTCACTTCATCAAAAAAAATTATAAATTACAATTTGTATTTGCACTATTTTTTTTAAATATTACCTTTTTCTCATTAACTTTTAAGACTTTTTACTTATTTCTTTTACTTATATTTCTCAAAATATATATATACAGCAATTTTCACTTTTAATCTATCGAGATATTTTATAGCATTTGCATCATTTTTCTCAAATTATGCATCAATTTTTGAAGAATTTTCTGTTCTGATACATTATTGTCATCCAAGTTGATTATTAATCATCATAAATACCATGTGAAAATGTGTCAATACATGAAAATATGACTTTGGTAATACATCATTATACGACATTTTGAAAAGTTTCATTAGTGTTTTATAAAAGTATCAGAATTAAAAGTATTCTAAAAATATTACATAAATGATATCCAAAACAACAACAAGAAAACTTATTTTATGTTTTTAAACATGAAATTTGTGTATTTTTTGGTATGTAACAAGTTTTGTCCAACGAAAAAGGACATTGCATTTTGAGATATATTTATGTACCTCTTACTAAAAAACTACTGAACGCAAAGCTTAAAATTTGTGTGTGCATTAAATAAACATTTATCTTTATACAGAAGTGAATTTTTTTTAAAAAATTGATCAGCCTGTTTAAAAATGTAATTTTTGCAAAGTAGAATAATGAATTTTATAAAAATTTTCCTTTTCTATGTTTCGACATCTGCTTTTTAGCTAAATGTCTGAGGAATATCTCAAAAATTTCACTTCAGTATATACAATATATATGCAATATAAAATAAATATTTCCAGTTCATGCATACAATTAATTTACAGAGAAAGAAGACACAAATTAAAAATATAATCTTTATAAGACAGTAATATATGATTATATGGCATTTCGAAAAGTTTCATTCGTGTTTTGTATATTCACACATGTAAACACAATTTCTTTAAATATAAGAATTAAAAAGTTTCTCTAAACATTACATAAATAGTATCCAAAACAACAAGAAAACTATTTTTATGTTTTTAAACATGAAATTTATAATTTTTTTTTGTATAAAACAAGCTTTATGCAACGCATTTTGAGATATATTTATGTACCTTTTACTATTGAAAACAATTGTGTGTGAAATCTTTTTTTTTTAAATTGATCAGCCTGATTAAAAATATAATTTTTGCAGAGTACAATAATGAATTTAATAAAAACTTTCCTTTTCTGTGTTACAACATATGCTTTTCAGCTAAATGTCTGAGAAATATTTCAAAAATTTCACTTCAGTATACACAAGAATATATAGGAAATATAAAATAAAAATTTCCAGTTCATGAATACAGAAAAAAAAGTAAGAACACACAATTTCAAAAAAAAAAAAATGTAATTTATAGAAAACAGAGAGTATTGTTTCAATGTGCACAAATGTTGTTTTGGGAACCCATGATAAAATGACATTATGAAAACTTTCATTCGGGTTTTATGTTTTTCGATGCGAACATTCTTTCAACAAATTAGGATGGGAAAGATATCTAAATATAGAACGCATTGCTACTACAACAGCAACCGGAAGACTTTTTATGTTTATAGGACTTCCCGATTCTTCAGCCTGTTTATATCCACACCATGAATTTTCACCAATAGGACAAAAACAATGTTTTTATGTGCCCATTTTTTACATATACAATATTTCGAAAGAATATTGACATCTATCACCTTACCTGTATCAATGCTGGTCACAGTAACTGCAACATTTGATGATGTGTAACCGTGCTTCTGCCCGCTACCACAATATTATTATTACCTTCATTTTCACAAATAGCTTCCCTCGCAGCATTTTGAATGGAGTCCTCGTAAACAAGTTTTACAGCATTTGAGATTCGCTTACCGTAAGGAGAAAACCTTGTAGTTGGTTGCCGAAGATTCATTATGCTGCAAAATATTCTACCAGGTTCTGCACCTCTTCCAATGAAACACGTAGCATATACAAACCTGGTATTTATTGTGGCAATTTGCGTTCCTTCATGAATATTTAAAAAAGAGAATTCTACATCATATGGACAAGCACAACATTTCAGGACAAATTTCCAGCCCAAACTTACCTTTTAAAACTTGCATGTCTAAACCTCTTTTACACATTTTACAATGAACTTCATTCTTGAAAGCAAATGCAAGAATATTTTAATTCATGATGATATTTTTAATACTTACTTTAATAAGAAGAAAACTCTAATCAAACTTTATTTTGCACAGTCTCCTTTGGTCATGTGTATGTCCAGCTTGAGGATTGACATTACTGTGGTTAGTAATGTTACTATGATTGAGAGTATTCCTACCTTCTTAAAACGTACCTTTATGTTTTTTTTAAATATTTTTTTCTATCTAGCTTATAAAGAAACAAAAATTCGAAATTTCAAAACTTGTGAATTTTAGAAATTTTATATATTTAATTAAAACCCAAACACACGATAAAAATGTGTATGCGCTCCAAAATAGGTAAACAACCCTAACAGTTACGCTTGCAGTCAATCTACAGTTAACTGCGTATGAATAAATAAAACAGAGAGTGGCTTGGGAAAAGCTTCCCAGATTTAAAAGTCAATTTTTACATTTCTATCTGTCAAAGGGGCGTGGCTCATCAGCTGAATATTTTTTTAAATCATTTTAACATACTTTAATTAGTAAAATGGCAAGTATGTTATATCATTGGAAAGGTCCTGATTTGGGGATTTTAGAAATATCAAAAACTCAAAATCGATTTCCCGAAGGTGTTTACCCTACTGGACTGCTCTTAAGACAGTCAGTAGGCTGAAAATCTTAGGTTATCGATTTTGTGATTTTCCTATTTCTAAAATCTCCAATTCATGACATTTCCATGATATAACATAAGTGTAATTTATGAATGAGAAGTATGTCAAAATGTTTTTTTAAATAATAATCAGCTGCTTTGCCACGCCCTTTTGACGGATAACAGTGTAAATATTAGCCTTTTAAATCTGGGAAGCAGTTGTAAAGCCAGTATATTTTTTTCATTTAATTATATATAATTAACTGTAGATTAACTGTACAATAACTACCAGTTTAACTGTTAGTTTGTTTACCTACTTTTGGAACATTTTTAAATTTTATGAAATCATATTGTGCTTTTAATTATTTGAAATACAGAACCTGGAAGAATGTTATATGTTTTATTGAAAAATGCCTTTCCTTAGAATTTTATCCTTATTCTAAATGCTAGCTTTAAATCCTTCAAAACTTGTTTATGAGAACTCTATTTAAAACGTGATAAGAAGATATTTGCAAATAAAAATATTTTACGTTGCTTGAAAATAAACATTGCCTAAATGAGGCTATACGCCATTTAATGGTGTACTTATTGCAATCAACATAGATACTGGACTGATAATAGTTGTTAAAATACTGAAAATGTAACAACTTGCTTTTTCATCAAAACAAGAGTAAAAAAATTGGTATCAACTTGTATAAAAGCAGGAAATTGAAGGGGAATCAAGAATATACTGAAGTGACATTTTTAAAATATTCTTAAATAATACAGATAGAAAGTAAATAAAACAAAAAATGACGATTTTCAAAAAAATTCGTAATGATTTTACGTAAAAATTTTTTTTTGAAAAATATCACTTTAGTATAAATATAAATGTTTATTTATTGTACATATATGTTTTAAATCTTTAGTTTTCAAGAGTTTTTCAATAAAAGTTACTTGATTATAACTCGGATGTATAAGGCCTTTTGTCGTTGCGAGAAGCTTGCTACATACTTAAGCATACATAAATTTGATGTTTAAAAACATAAAATCAGTTTTATTTTGTCTGTTTTAGAAACCATTTGTCCAGTTTAGAAAAACTTCTGAAATTTAAAAGTTTAGAAACTGTGTTTGCATGTTAATATACAAAATCTTAATGAAAACTTTAGAAATGTCGTAAAATTATGTATTTCGAAATGTAATCAAAATTTCATAACAAATCCATATTGGTATATTTTCCGCATTATATTTGTATACTTTATATATTACATGTTGCCATATTGGTATATTTTACACAACTTTAATTTGTGTAAAATATACCAATAGGGCAACTTTAATTTCATCAAAGCTAAAATTCTTCAAAATCTGATACAAAATTTTAGAAAAAATTCATGTAAATATTGCAAAATATCTTGTTAAACAAAAAGTGAAAAATGCTATGTATGTATTTTCTGGGTATTTTAAGACGTTTTTGTTTTCTAGTTTTACTTAAAGAAATTCAGAAGATGCTAATATTTAATAAAAGGGGACAAATATATGTTGTAATTCATAATTTTTGTGATAAAGTGACACTTTATAGTAAAAATGCAATTTTTTCAAAATAATGTTTTTTAAAACTACATGTATCTTTATCTCACAATCTAATGAAAAGATGCAGATGCAATTTTTACTGCATACTACTGATATGTAACTATATGTACTGAAGTGAGCGTTTTTAGATATTCCCAAAATATTTTGCTAAAAAGCAGTTATCGTAAGAAAAATTACAATTTCAAAAATTCAGTGTTGCTTTTACGATGCATGCTTTTGAAAAAACTAAAAAATATGCTTGAAAAATTTCACTTCGGTAGAAATATAAGAGTTTATTTAATGTCCAGACAAGTTTTTGAGCTTTTGTTTTCAAAAAGTTTCCTTATAAAAGGTACATAGATAATTGATATGCAATGATTTTTGTCGTTGCTTGTGAAGCTTGTTATATACTTAAAAATACATAAATTTCTTGTTTAAAAATATAAAAACAATATTATTTTGGATGTTTTACAAATCATTTGCCAAGTTTAGAGAAAATTTTGAGATCTGATACTTTTAGAAATATTGTTTGCATGTGAATGTAGAAAATCCTAATGAAAACTTTCGAAATGTGGTATAATAGCATCTTCCCATATGCACACCAAAATCATAATTATACATTTTCATAATATATTTATGAATATTTATGGTCAACTTTGATATTTGTCATGCATCAAAGCTAAAAATTCTTCAAAAATTGATACAGAATCTGAGAAAATTGATTTAAATGATACAAAAAATCTCGTTAGCAAAAACTGAAAAATGCTATGTATGTATTTTCTGGGCAAGTTGAGTAAAATAGGAAAGAAAAAAGTCTTAAAATAAATATAGAAGAAACCAATGTTTAATAAAATGGGACATGTAATTCATAATTTTTTGATGAAGTGACATTTCATATTAAAAATGTATTTTCTCAAAATGATGTCTTTCAAACTGCGTGTACCTTTTTGTCAGAATCTAATGAAAGGATGCACATGCAATTTTTATTGAACATAACTGATATGTAACTATGTATACTGAAGTGAGCTTTTATAAATACTTTGTCGGACAGCAGTTATCGTAAAAAAAATGATAATTTTCAAAAATTTCATAGTGATACTTTTACGTTGTATGAATTTGAAGTCTTTATATTTAAGTTTCTGAGATAAATGTACATAAAAAAGCTCAATTTAACATTAGCGGTATAGGGGGTACCGAAATTCCTCAACTATTCCAGTCTTCTCATATCTTACGTTCCTCCTTGTCTTCTTAGTTATTAATTGAGTGCATCTTTTAGGTTTGATCGATTGCATTTGAGTTGTTGTTAATATTGTGTATAAATAAGATTGTTTTTGGAATATGACTGATCTTCCTTCCAATTCTCTCACATCTCTAGGCACGCAGGTGAGATCCTTACAAAGTATTCCCCAATTATCTAAGATAATTTCACTAAAATTAATCTTTAAATTTATTTCAAAGAACAAGAAACTTGTTAAATGGAATACTATTAACTTAAATTTAATGCTTAAATAATTTAAAATTTTGTTTGGAAATGAGAAATTTAGCTTTCTGCAAAATTGGCTTATATAGGAAAAATTTGGTTAAAATCTTTTTAATTCTTGGAATTTTATAGCTGTGAATGTAAGGTGAAAAGTTCTCAGCCTGCTGTGAGAGACTGCGATTTTCAGTTAAAAAATGATTTTATTTTCTATATAATCTGCCTTGACTCAACATACTTGTGGTCCATTATTTCTCCACCATTAATATTCCTCCCCTAAGTGAGATTCTGAGAGGCAGCAAAAATATTTATCTACGGCATTCACTACTTCTTCATTGGAAGCGTAGCATTTCCCAGAAACAAGTTTATTCAAGTCTAGGAACAGATATAACTGAGAATGCTAAATTAGGAGAATAAGGGGGATGGATGGCTTTGCAAAACGTATCCGTAATTCCGCAATTTTTTCCATAACCAATACTCCCTTGTGTACGGGTGCGCTGTCCTGTTTAAGATGCTTTTTTTATTATTACAGCCAGGGGAATGTTCTCACCAATTTTGGAAGACAGTTGTTCAAGAAAGGTGGAGTAATATTCACCTGAAATTTTCCTACCTTTTTCAAGGTAATCAATTAATAGAATCCCATTCGAATGATAAAAAAACGCTGGTTATGATCTTTCCGGTAGATGCAATAGACTTCGTTTTCTTTAACACTGAATCCCGCAAGACATCTACTGCAAAAATTCATTTAAATAGATAGCTTGAGAGAACAAGTTGGAACCTGTCATGCGAATTAATGATACGTGCACCCAGACAGGAAATACAAAATTTTTCTCATTGGAACGTCATCTCTGTGTAAGGTCGAGAGCTCTTTTCTTCTTACCCTCTTATGAATTAAAAGACACACAAAGAAATAACACTTTTAAATGCATCAGAAAATTTATAAATAAGTCCTCTGATGCAGATATATATAAATACCTTTGCCTTTTAAGGTAAAATGCTACCCCCCCCCTCCCGAATCTTTCGTTGAGCATCCCGTTTTACTTAAGTTTTCTTTTTAAATAGCAGAACCTCATACTTTGTGTCAAACTATGTTTTAACGTATTAACTAACGTAACTTATGAATAATTAAACCTTTGAAAAACTTAACTTTTCAGTATTTTAAACCCTTTGCATGAGTAAAAAATCATTTTTAAACATTGATAGATATATGGAAAGTGCCTTAAGATTCCAATGGAACTTGGAGATCTATTTAAATGTGAGTATAAAAAATAAAATAAAAAATTTGAAAGAAAAGTACAACATAACAACAATAGAATTTCTGAAAAATAAGTTCATACTGTAAAATATTTTTAAAATTAGGCTCTACTTATACTAAAATGTTGTTAAGGAGCATAGAGTTCCGTTAAATTTTTAACATTGTGTACGCTGCACATTTTGATAGTGAGATCAACGATTTCGATTCATCTCTTCGAAAACAAATGATCATCAAGAAGTAGTCATGATTAATTAATTACTATTATTTCTGTTATTTTCAGTTTAAGGGTACACAGTAACCTTTTTGGAAAGATTTTTTGGAGAGAGTAACGGTAAAATTAATTTATGTTTCATATTCAGATTATGTTATTATGTTGATTCTGACTGTGAAAAGTCCGTTTGACCAGCCATTATTTTACTATTTTTTTTTAAGTTCTTTATGTTTTTTAAATTATTACAAACAAAATTTAGTATGGATTTGAAAATCTATTCCCTTGTTGATTTTTAATAAATATTTTTCAAGCTTAACTTGGAAATAACACGAAAAATTTTAAAATAGTTTACTTAAGCATTTTTTTAAAAAAATAAGTAGAAATCTCAGTCTTAAACCTGTACTAACTTTTATAGAACATACGTTTGGGAGTATATAAAAAAAATTCAAGGCTATATCTTAAGCGAAAAAAAGGCCTTAAGGATTAGAAAAATCTTATACCTTCAAAATTGAAAGTCAGAGAAAAATTTATTTAAAGTTTGTAAGGGCATAAAACAAAAACTTATAGTACACATATAGCTCTAATTTTTAATATGTTTTCCAATGAATGTTCTACATTGCAACACTATTTTAACTAAATATGGCTGAAAATAATTTTTTAAATTCAAAACACGTTTTTGCATAATGTTGATAGCATTTGTTACGACGAATGTTTATTCAGCATAATCTTAACTTAATATTTTCACAAAAGTTTTTAAATACAAAGCATTAATGTACAAAATTATAATGATATTGACTTAAGCAAACAATAGCAAGGTTTGTTCATAAAATTTAATTTTTTTCAGTTTTTTTAAATTGGATAAGTTTAGCAAGTATGAGTTTTTGCTGCACAACTTTAAAGTACTAAAATATAGTATTACATTATGTTTACCATAAAGTAATTTGGTACATTGAAACATTCAGTTTTACCTACAATACTTGTATTTTGGAGTCGAGTTGCAGTATAAACTGAGGGCGTATTTAGATTTTTCTTATTTTTTGTAGTATTCCCTCACTTTGCGAATGCAACTTCATAGCAATCTGAGAACGTGGTATTATCTGAAAAAGAAAAAAATTAATGATAATTCTTCTAAGTTATGTAAACTATTTTTTAAAGCAAATATTGGCCATGAGATCAATCTTAATTAATTAATTATGAGAACTTAAAAAACTCAAAACATACTCAAGCAGAAATAATTTTCGTCATGCAAATTTGAATTAATAAACATTTCACACATTAAAAGAATTGATTGTACACAAAAAATGTTTTATTAGTTCAATTGAAGAATGAAAAAATGCTTTAAAATGAAATCGAAACCAAAACTACAGTTCAGATAACTTCAAATATGTTAAAAACTAATTTGTTAATGGATCTGAAATTTTGTGGCAAGCTTTCCATTGATATGAATCACAAAAGTGAGAGAGAGATTAATTTTTTTAGTTAATTTTGAGATCTGTAAGGTACTGTGTAGTCTTAATATTTCTTTCCTTTCCTAAAATAGGTTAAATTCATACAGCTAATACGTATATCCTAAAACTTAGATGCTTGATTTTTTTACATTTAAATAGTTTTCGAATTAAACAAAACTCTTCATTTCACTGGAATAAAGTGGTATGAATTTCCCCTATTATTGCAAAAATCGTTTATTTTCTTGTACGGTTTTTAAACGGTCGCAAAGGAGATATCTACGGTATAAATTAGGAGTTACATATGTCTATAAGTATATTATGAATATCCTTTTTTATAACTTTTGCTAGAAGCTGTTGAAATATATTAAGCATTGCAATAAAGTGTAAATAACTTTTACTCATTGATTTTTTTTCCCCGATTTTTTTCCAACACAAGACTCCAGAAATAATAATTTAAGTAGTATTTATGGTATCCCAAATTATACTTTTCTGAATAATATTGAGAATCCCAGTGGCTGAATGGTTAGTGCATCGCGCTTCCACACCACAGGTCCGAGGTTCAAACCTCGGACTGGGCAAGGTTGACTCAGCCTTTCATCCCATCAGTGGGTCGATAAAATGAGAACCAAGCTTACTTGGGGACCAAACACTGGGGGTTTCGCTTCAGGCTGACCACCTGATCGGAACATCTGCTCATGCACCCCAGCGCCCAATGGTCGCGTATACTGAGATGGACACAGTAGGCCTTGGCCCTCATGGGCTGTTGCGCCACTGAGGTTTGAGAGAATAGTATTGAAGTATGGATCTTTATCTATATTCCTAAAAAGGGAAATTTTTACACCAATAAACTAATGCAAATTTCAGGAGAGATGAAGTGGAGTTATTCATCTGATCACGAGGTATTCATATTCGGGTTATAAGGGCCAGCCCAAAATTTCCTTTCTCATAAATATCATCTGAGGTTTAGAGTAGAGTTTGCGACTTTTGAGGGACCATAGAAAACGCCTCTGAAACGTCGTTGTGCTCAATAGCAATCCTAATAATTTTATAATTGTGAATGTAAGTTTGTTTGTTTGTTACGCTTTTACGCCTAAATCACTAAACTGATTTAAAAAATTATTTCACCAGTAGAAAGCTACATTATCAGCAAGTAAAATAGGCTATATTTTATTTCCGTATTCTTACTGGAAAGGAAAATATACATGTGAACGTGAAACTGAACGCCAAATTGAATGCCAAGCTGAGCTAATGAAGTCGTTGTTTTGGTTACTGGCAACCGATGCTCTCCAAGAGACATAATATTACGCTCACATGATAATACGCTGACGGGTGTCATAATTTTTTATGATAGTTATCTAACTGTTCAATTAAGTATGGCATCAGCTCTGTTTCGCATGCACTTTTAAAAATAATATGCACATTTCAGTTTAATTGTTTGTTATGCTTTTACGCCTAAGCCACTCAACCGATTTTAAAAATTCTTTCACCAAAGGAAAGCTATAGTATCAGCGAGTAACATAACATTTATTTTATCCTCGAACCCACATTTTTTTAAAACTAAGCTCAACTTTAGAATATTTAAATTTCAATGGTCCAGTCAAGCAGTAAAAATATATATATTTTATTTATTTTCTTATAATTATGACTTCGACAGCTATTTAAAGACATTAACGCAAGCGAAGCCGCGGTAAAAGCTAGTAGTTAATAACAGGGAAACGCGTGACCATTTTATCGAACACTATGAACTAACTGCTTTTATCGCTGTGCAAAATAGCAACTCGTATTGGGCACAACGTGAATACCATCCAACGTTGTGTCCTACGATAGTTTCAGGGTCTAAGGGTACACCGGAAGAGGAATGCTTCGTAGAGGTGCATGTCAGAGCGCACATTTTTCCTTTTTCCACAGCACGTGACATACGAAGCTGGTTGCCTCCAGGAGCAGCTGGATTTGTGTCCACGCAATCCATACGAACAAATTTTATGAAGTATAATTACTTGCACGGGTACCAGCAACAGGAGTTCCTTTGAACGCTCAACACAGGGTTTGGCGCAGGACGTGGATACATCGTCATCGTACATGAACCATCGAATGGCATCGGCTATTATTCACGGACGAATGTCTTTTGTCTGTGGAGGTATGACGACCGTTGACAGGTATGAGGGCGACCTGGAGAACGCTACGAATCAACCAATTACACTGAACCTACACCTGGCGTAATGGTTTGGGATGGTATAATGTTTGATCATAGGACGTCTCTGGTACACATTGACTGCTGTGTGACAGCGGACCACTACGTCACATAAGTTGTGGATCCTGTATTGCAGCGCACACTCAACACATTATTCCAGCAAGACAATGCTGGTCAACAAATCACATGGCGAAATCATAATAGCCTGGCTGGAAATGGCATCCTTCCTTGGCTGGCAAAATTTCCTGATCTAAATTCCAACAAGCCCCAATGGGATCTGTTTGAACATTGCATAAACCGAGCGCAAAATGGGAAAGATAGGTTTGCAGCATTGGATGTGGCATAGCAACGGTTACCTCAGTCAACCATTAATGAACTAATTGATAGAATGCATCACCGAATTGAGACTTGTACAGCTGACCGAGGTGATCACATTAGATTATAAATTGCTCTTAAAATTTTCATGCCGTTAAGAGCATTATTTCTGGATGTTTCAAGTTCACTTTTGAAGAGTGGGATATTTATATTAAAATATATATAAAAATTTAAGAAAAAAGTTATTTTTGCTTAAGTCGAATAATTTTCATAATCTAGAGCAGGGGTGGGCAGACTTTTATATGACACGGTCTACTTCTAATTTTTTCAAGGTGTGGTGGTCCACTCTGTGGCGTAAATGTGATAAGAAAAACAATATCTATATAAAAACAATTATAAATACAGAATATGTACTTACCTACATAACTACAATAAAAAACTTACTCTTTAAAAACTTCATATTTTAAGTAAAACAAAAAATACAAAAATAATAATTATACCCCCACATTTAATAATGTCAAATAATGCATTTATTATATATCAAACAATTCAAAATACATAAAAAAATAAATGATTTTCATTTAAAGTTTATTCTCGTATAGTCTCAGTAGCAGACTTAGTCTGCATATACTATTCGTACCAATCTTTTGAATATCTCGGTATATAATTACTAACTGTTAATCTTGCAATGGATTCTAAGTGGTCGTCTGTGAAAACGGGCAAGATACGTTGTTTTAAATATATCCATCGTTGAAAATGTAGATTCACTCATGTAGGTAGAGTGTAAGAACGAAGTTAAATGAATTGCAGCTTTTTAAAACTGGGATAATTTGTTTCGTTCATTAGGTTCCAAAAGTTATTCTTTTAAAAAAGCGTCCTTTAACAGGAGAAAAATTTCGTGTTTCCAAAAGAGATAAAGAGAACATGTAGCATAATTTTCTTATTTTTCACAAGAATATTGCCAAATGAGCAACACATGAATTCAACTATTGGTTCTACGTAGTCTAGTAAATTCTTAAAAATGTGTCTCAAATTCGAGGTGCAGTTTTATTATTGCATCATGATATTCCTCTTTGCTTAATGTACCTCCATTTTTAACCAACTCATTATAAATATATTTGAAATGTTTTAATCCTTTCTTCAGCAATTGAGAAGATATTAGCTTTAACTTGTTTTTGAAAGTATTAACGAATCCAATCAATTCTACTATTGTTTGATTTTTCCCTTGCAATTTTAAGTTCATTTCATTAAGTGTTATATCATAAACAAAATCTAAATACATCACATTATGACAGTTCTACCTCCATGCTTGACAGCTAGAAAGAGACAATCACGATCATACGCTTGCGCAGGTGCCCCTCAAACGTGTACCCGTCCTGTTGTAGGGAAAAATGTGAAAGAAGATTCGTCAGAGCATGTTACTTTCTTCCTCTTATCAATCGACCAGGTTTTGTGAGTGTGACACCACTGTAGATGATATTTGGCATTAACATCTTTGAGAGGCAAGCGGCTTGGGAAATGCTGCTCTACCGTAAATGTTCTGTTTATGAAGGTGCCTTCTAACTGCAATTATTGACACTGGAGAATCTAGATGCTGATACAGCTCTGCGGTCACTTTAGCAATAGTTGTTCACATTTTTGATGTTACAATCCGCCTCAATACCCATCGAAGTCTTTCACTGAGCTTCTCTTTCTGTCCACTATTTTGCTTTGCCGAGCTGCACTGTGGGTAAGCAGTCATGACTCTTTAGACACCGTACCTCTAGAAACATCTAAAAACTAGGATGTTTCTATCACAATTGCTCCAGCTAGACGGGCTCCCACAATTTGACCTCTTTGAAAATTTGAGAGATGCAACATTTAACGATTTTTAAAAAAATCCAAGACTAACGGAACTTAAATAAAGCTTTCAAATACTACCAGAAGATATGCATTTTTAGTTATAAAAATAATCTGGCAGCTATTGTAATACTTTAATGCTTACGAAGTACATTAAAAAATGTCACTTTTATTCATAAGTGTTTCCATTATTTTGACAACCACCTATGTTTCTTTTAATATGCACGTCTAAGATCTTATGAGAAGGCGGTCACCCCAAAATGCCTCAACGGTCCACTGGTCGATCGCGATCGACTTAATATGCTCACCCAGGATCTAGAGGATAGCGTTAATAAATAAAGAATTAAATCTCACTTATTAGTCATTATTGCTCCCCTGTGTAAAAAAGGTTTCTGCACATTAAATTTGTTTTGGCCAGGGATAGAAAACCCATAAGCCTCGGGTCAGACATTGATCCTTTTTAAGTGACCCACGTAAGGTTAAGAAAATATGACGGCCACAATCTAGCTTCCTAAACTAGACCCTCCCACCACGCCTATCTATTATGAGGGGTAGAAGAAATATCATCCTCTTCTTTTTCCCTGGAACATCCCGATAACCACACCTCCGAAACATAATAAATAACAGATTCTTATCTGAAAGTTACGTAACGTTCTCTCGAACTTTCAAAATAAAACAATTAAAAAATAGTGATCCAGGGACCGGGTATTTGCTTCCTCAGCAAACACACCAAAGGTATGAATATCTAATGTCCAATTTATAAAAAAAAATATTTCCAAACAAACTTTGACTTACAGATTTTTTATCAAATCATTGCACTGGTATAAGTTTTGTGGCAGAAGTTTTAAATTCTCATTGCATTGTAGCAAGGAAATGTACCATAAAATAGCTCGCAGTGTTTAATTGGAAGTCTTGTGGCTTACGCATAAAGAATTCAACTTTATTAATATATTTTATTAAAACTTTATAATCTATATATTTAAGTATGTATATATCAAGTACGTATAAAAATGTTTTTCCTTCTAAAATTATTGTATTCTGAATATAAATATTTTTAATTGTAGTCTTTAACTATATCAGTGGTTAAAAAGAAAAAAAATAAGAAAATTTTCAGATCCTTCAAATAGAACGATCTGATAAAATATAAAACGACTAGAAAGATTAAATTGTTTGAAATGTGTAAATACGGGCTACTTAAGTTTTTTGTAACGAAATAGTCATTTCAATTCATACAATGTGTAAACATTTTTTAAAAATTCCATTGAAATTTCGGTTTTTTAAAGGATGAAGGAAGGACAGAATATTTTATATAAAAGGAAAAACAATCATTCTAAAGTCATTGTTCAAAATTTTTTTATTCCAAAAATTAACATTACAGCAACTAATTTTAAATAGCAAACTGCATCATTCACGATGGACAAACCTTATCAGAAGGAGAGTTTATGAAAAAGATGTTTTTAGGAAGAAGTGTGTCTTTGATTATAGATTTTGAAGAAAAAAACTTGACTATAAAGTGATTAAATATGTTGCAGATAAGCCGAAGTAAACTAAAACTTGATTAATAATATTAGAAAAACCATTTCTTCGCAAATGTATAACACTTTAAAGACTGCAGAATTATATCCTATTTCCTAGAAGGGAGTAATGATGCACATGGTAATGCACAGCTGACAGTTTTTGCTCGATGGAAATCAAATACTATAATGATTGGTTTCATTGAATTCAAGTTCAAGTAAGCTATCATGCATTCCCTTATTGAATTTCATTGCATTTCCAGAAAGTTAGTTCTATGTATGAAACCAGGTCTTAAATGTTTCCTATAGTAATTATATTTGTAATAAGAATCATTAACAAAAAGTATTATCAAATGAGAATTTGCACAATTATTAGAAAAAATTGAGTATTAGCATTCTGGAATTTTGACATATTACGTACGAAAGCTCAGTTGTGGTCAAGTTCTTAACCCGGTTTTGAATTTATTAGAAGAAATAAAAGTTGTTAATAAAAAAAATAATAGTTATAAGATGGGTTTTTTTTCAAACTGAATGTTTAAATGATATAATGTTTTTATATGACATCACTTAGAAGTTTGAATAAATTGATAAAAATACTTCAAGGAACTAGTGTAAATCATTATGTATGAAAACATGAAAATATTTACAATGAAATTTGGAGCTTTCAGAAGAGTTGTGAGAATGAAAACCAAAAAATATTTACCTCCACTACAAAAACATATTTAAAACAGAATAATTTCTATAACACGCTTGATATTTAATAAAGTGCATTTAAAAATTCATAATAATTATACAAGAAAAAAACGATTTTTTCAGGAACGATTTAATCAATTTAAATGTTTGGAAAATACAATCCACTTTATTTTATACAAAACGAAATTGAAATCAATGGAGTTAACCGCATTTATCTGGCTAGATATCGATATATTACAAATAGATTAGTTGAATTTCAAAGCAGGATGTTATGAAAATATTGGAGGTAAAAAAGAACGATTCCATACCAAAGAATAGAAAATATTTTACTAAATGTTTGTTATTCTTTACCAAACAATTTCCTGAAAGCCTGTTAATGCTCTTGTAACAATGGTTTAATATGTTCGTGTAAAAATTAATTTCTTAAAATTTATCACAAATGTAAACTTGGAAATTAACTGACAGTGAAATAAGCTAGAATATTGAATATAAAAAATGAACCTAATAATAAAAATTCTGAAAATAAGCAATAAACTTCACCTGAAATATACTTGTATCAAGTGTTTAATTCATGCCAATATCTGTAATAAGAATTATTAATAAAAATATTTCACAATATTTGTGCTTAAAAAAAATTTTTTTTTCATTTTAATGCTCAGTGTGTGTAAAAGCATTACTAATCAAAATGTCGCATAAATCAATAAAAAAATTTGTGAAATCAAATGGTTGAATAAAATTTTTAAAATAAGAAAAGAAAAACTGTACTCATCTTTTCTTCTTTCCTTATTTAGAACGTTGTCAAGTATCGAGAAAGCAAGTGTTTTTTTTAAAAAAAATAGTTCTCATAATAAATAGAGTATAATAAATAATAATTCTCATAATATAAATAGAACATAAAATAAACAAAAATCTAAACTAATTTAACTAAGCCTAAAATTGGTAATATAAATTCGAAATCTTCGTTTCTTACAAAATCAAAACAAAACAGACAGTTTCACGCGTATGCTTGAATTGAAATGCCTGCCATTGGTAGTAACAGAGTATTGCCAGATACAACACGAAGTGTCATCTGGTGCCATAACTCATATTATTATTCATTGATAACAATTTTTCTTCATGGATCTTTACTTTTTGCTCTTCTTTTGTAAAAAATTTAAAACAAGAACGAAATGTAATTTCATTTAGATAATTTTAAAAATGACAATATAAGGTCAACTGTACATCATTTTTTTCTTTTTGCAAATGTTCAATTTATAGATACCCTTTTTTATCCCTTCCCTATTTAAGTAACTTAGTGACTCATGGGCTAATATTAAAAAAATAATGAAACAAATTCGATCTGGTTTTAGAAAAAGGTTCACCATCCATGTGCTTAAATGTTGTTTCAAATTTCATTCAAATTGTATATTACATTGGTTACCATAAATTAAATAAAAGTCACAAAATAGCCCCAGAAATAGACCAAACTCAATGAAATTTGAATATCTTGGTAAATAAAAGAAGCTCTGAACGAAATTACACTAGGAAAAATAGTTGCCAAACAGTCAGAATGCGTCATTTGAGAGGAGCATAAAATAGAATGTCCCAGGGCAAGGCGCGGCATGAGACGCGTGCGTGTATGAGATTAGAAATCTGGTATATCGAAGTTGTAACAACGACCTCCAGGCATCATTTGACTGAAGAACTGTGATATTGGGCTATTGGGAGACTGGAGACAAGAACAAAGTGGGTATATGGATGAATGTGAGTCCGTCTGGGATTCATAGATTTTGGCAACAATTTCTAACCACGTATTTGGCATCGAAGAGGTTCAGCAACGGACAGTCACGCTTTTCCAAGGATTATATAACAGTTAAAAGTCGTAAATATAACACAAATTCACTTTGAAATACAGTTGTGTCAACGAAATTGACTATGCTACGCGTTGATAAACTTTGCATCATTAGCAATTGTAGTTCACGGTGTAACTAAAGCATGACAATAACAAACGTGTGAGCTTCCAATCGCGACCAATCATTCAAGATTTTTCGTAATACTTCATAGTGAAATTTGTTGTTTTGAACTAAAATGCAAACCATTTTCTTTGGTGGTGGGCCCAAAATATTGTGTCACGTGCTATCAATGGCACCCGTGCAATTGGTTCAAAATCCCTGGTATAGATAAAGAAGATGTAATAAAACTTTAAAACACTGCAGGACTGAATAATTTTATTTTTATAAAGTACTACTTATTTTTGCATATTTTTCTAAGTGCATTTTCAATTATACACAATGTGTGTGTGGAACATGTTAAAAACTATTTAAAGTATTGATCTGGAAGTTTTATATTTTTACCAAAGATGGACTTATAATAATACTTAATATTTTATTATAAAGTTATATAAATTTTTAAAATGTCAAATTATGATCACATTAAAATTTACAGAACTTTCAAAGTGTTGGGAATTATTTCCCTTTTTTGAAAACTTTAAAAGAACTATAAATATTTATGTAACTATACTCAAACTCGATCATCAAATTAGTTTAAGATATTCTTGATCATGTAGCAAAATGATTTATTGAAAAATATATAGTAAACATATCCCACTAGGTATTAAACAAGTAGTTATTATTAGACCCATTGATATAAATAACATTATTAAAAAACGAAAGAGAAATAGGAAGAATAGGATGAAAAGAAAAATAGGATGTCTCTAAGAATAAAAAAATAACTGTGCTTCATTCTTTTTAATTACATTTTTATGACGAATTAGTCTAAATATCCATGAAATATAACATTTTAAAAACAAACTCAAACTATTCCAATGTAAAAGTTCCAATGAGATGTAAATGTTTTATAAGTACTTTATAAGGACTAGTTTTTTTCATATTGTATGTCTCGTTGAGGGCAGATTATAATAATTTCTCAGTTTAAGGCGATATGGTACCCTAAAAATCATTAAACTGTCGAAATATTTTTATTGGCTTATTTGATACCCCGAACCTTTATAAATATGCCTGCAAAATTTCAAAGCTTTACCTGCATTTTTCATTAAGTAATGAAGCAATGTTTGATGCTAAACAGCAACTACCACGCCGCCTACATTTCAGATTATCTGCTAGAAAAGAGCCTGATAAAAAATGAATTAATTATTTTTCTAATGCGCATCAATGAGATTGACATTATTTATGCAGTAATAAATCATTTTAAGAAAGAATTGTGCAATTCATGCAAAAATTCTAGTTTGTGAATTATTTACTGGGAAGATCAAATGGATTTGGTCAAGATTTAAAAGGTGTGCGTGCTTTTTATAATATTATTATGAATGAAATTAAAACTTCAAAACTGATTCTCCCAAAGCACAAATACTAAATCTCATTTTGATAACGCAGATAATTAAAAATATACTTAGCAAAAATAGAAAAACTCTCCCATTTTTACATATTGTTTTTATATATATATATATATCCCATGTGTACGAGATTCAACACTTTTATTATTAAAATATTTTAAGATATTTATTTAAAAAAATGCACATATACAGTTCTTAGATTTTGATGTATTTTACCTATAAATTGTTATTTGATTTTGCTTTTTTTCGTGTACAATATTTAACATGCAAAGGCTTTTAAAATCATGGAAATAAAAAATAAAGGCATAAACATCTTTTGTACATGTTGTGCATTAGCTCTGAGCATGGAATTAGCTCTGAAGTGAGTGTATTTATTTTTTTATAATTATTAAGATAAAGTTTTATGAAACATTGATCTTTCATTCGTTTTTTTCTATATATTCATTATGGCAGTATACTGTTTAATTGTTCTACATTTGTGCAGTTTTTTATGGTAAAGTAGTTTTAAAAAGGTATTTAGCATTTCTTAAAAGTTTCAGACTATTCGATGAATATTATATCATGCTATTCATGGAATGAAAACTTCAAACTCATATTCCTCCATGTTGAATTTTTGTACATATACTGTTATTCAAAACCCTAAGGCTTTTTTGATAATTGAAGTATGGGTTTGAAGTTTTTTATACATGTTCTGAAATGAATGTTTTGTAAAAGTGTGCATGGAATTAGCTCTAACATGTTTAGTACTTTTTCTAAAAAAATTCAAAATAAAAATTAATGTTTTTTTGAGAATTTTTGGGAGTTTAACTACAAAAAAATTAATAAAAAATTAAAGAGCAGCAGCAGAAAAAAACCCATGCACAGTTTTATGTAGTATAGTATAAGGTACTTGGAAAAAAATTTTGAATAAAAAGAGATATTTTTAAAAAAGCCTTAGGGATTTAAAGAATGCTTAAAAAAGCTAAAAAAATTTAAATTTTACAAACATTTTGCAACAAATTAAAATATTTTGTACGGAATTATTATTAAATATTAACCTTTATGAAATACAATTAAAACCAAATATCAAATGTTAAAAATAAAAAAAAATTGTGAAGATGATACCATATCGCCTTAAATGGAAATAAAATGCGTTTGTACTTCCATTTAAGCTATATAAATGCAAAACTTTATTTAAACCAATTTAGAAATGAAAATGATTTCTCACAAATGGTATATCTTAAATATATTATCTAAAATAGAGAGATACCGAGATCAGATTAATTAAAAATGATTATTCAAGTAGGATTCTGAAACATTTATTAATTTTACCAAAAACAATTACTATTATTAATGTGTGCATCAATTATGCATAATTTCCAACAAGTAATGAATAAGTTAAGAATAGACCTTTTGTATTAAAGAAAGAAAATTAAACATTTATTAAAAATCCGATTGAGTCAGTCATGAATATATTAACGATCACTAAAAAGACTAAATATTACTTCATTTTAATATGTAGTATTGAAACATTAATTATTTATCCTACAAATTTAATCTTAAGATTTTTTTGTCTAGTTCTCTTGCTCTTATAATTAGAGTATTTTTCACCAGGCCATGCAACTAGCTTATAATAATGAATGTGAGCTCAATTTTTTTAAACTTCACAAATGTGAGTTTTTATTGAAAAAAATAATTCTTTTCTAATAATTCTAATAATTTTGAGAAACAATGGAATAAAAATATAATAAAATATTAAAATATTTTAATCAATAACATTATTTTCTTATTCAAAGTTTTTTTTCGTGAATGTAAACAAATTTCTAGGCTTTTTGTCCCATAGTGTTTTTATTTTGTTTTGTTTATACTATATTTTTTTAATCTAACATTGAAACTTCTAAAAATAAGCGATCGTTTCAGTAACTAACTGTAAGATTTTTTTAAATTCATTATTTATCAATAAGGGATTTAAATAATATATTTTTGAAACCAAAGGAGAATTTTTATTATTCCATTACTAAATTAATTATTTGTTAATAAAAAAGTACATCGTCTATTATTTTGGATAAAAATACATTTTAGAGATATTTGTAAGCTAACTGTATGTAACGATTAAATGTTTAATAAAAATCTGAAATCTGCTTTATTGTGTTAGATTCTTAGAAACTAACTATTGTTAAAAAATAATTAGTTTTTTTCGTTTTAATCGCTTTTTAATTACTATTTAATTAATTTCTTTTTATTGCTTAAAATTAGTATTTTTTTAACTAAAGCAGTATTGTTTTTTATAAGCCATTGATTGGAATTTGAAAAAAAAATCTTATCTCTGGGGGGGGGGATAAGAGGGAAAAATAGTTTTATACTAAAGCAAAACCCGTGTAAGCCAGGTTATTGAGAGGAGGTAAAACAGTCAGACAATGAAATAACTGAAAGAAATTTCGGAAAAGGGAATTGTAATGACATAAAAAAGAAATCACACACACACTAGGAAGTGCTGACAGCAAGAGGGTAAAGGGAATTTTCATGGAAATATGTTATGCATTCAAAAATGTACGGGTGAAAGTAGTCCAAGAAATATCAAAAAAGAATGTTAAAATGATAGAAATCACATCCACCCCTGGAAGTGCTGATATTGAGAAGGGAACATTTATAAAAGTAGAGAAAGCCCGTGCATCGTGGGACCATTCAGCTAGTTAATTACTTATCCTTCAAATTGAATCTTTAGATTTTTTTGTCTAGTTGTCTTGCTCTTATAATTAGAGTATTTTTCATTATTCACTTTTTTGAAGATATAAACTGAAAGAGGCTAATAACATGATTATTTTTATAATATAAAGAAGAAATATGGCATCACAGATTCAGGAATCCATTTTTAACTGGAATAGTATTTATGAACAAAGAAGATTATTAAATGTTAGATAAGGAAGTATGCAATAACCGTATTGGGCAAAATTACAAGCAACCCGAACCTGCCAACAGTGGTGTTTAGGTGGTATCAGAATAGCGCTCGGTGAGTGGTAGCGGACGAAAATACTAACAGAAGTTATTTGACGTAAGTTATTGATGATGAATTATTGATCTAAATTAATTTTTATTTGTATTTGCTTTGTGTTATGATCCCTCAATAATAATAATAAATACTTCAATTGGGACAAAATTATGTTTGCCTTTGCCATTTAAAACGCGTGCGGTTATCCCAAATATCCGATAATAAAAGAACGCTATATATTAGGCGTAAAATGTTTTCTTGGTGCAGAAATTTGGACAAACTGATACAATCTTCACCAACAGGATATCCATAATTTCAATCGTTTTCCTAATTCTTATTGTAAATAAACCAAATTAATATATATATCTATTTACACTGTTGGCCACACAAAGTGCGACACCTGAAGGCAGCATGCAAACCATGTGAAATTTACATCATGCGTTGGCAGTGATGAAATATGGAAATTATTAGCATTATAGCACAAACGCAACCGCGGTGCAACCCGCAAGTTCTATATAAGGGGAGAACATATTGGCGATTCGAAGTATAGCAATGGTCTTTCGTGCGGTTTTTTTGCATAAGCTGTTTACCTATGTCTCATATAAGACATCGAGCGTCTTTTGAGTACGTTTCTGAATTTGACCGAGGTAGAATAGTAGCATCTAGGGAATGCGGATTATCCTTCAGAGAAATCGGTCAACGTGTTGGACGAAACCAAGCAACTTTGATGCGGATCTATCATTGCTGTATGCAGGAAGAAACGATGAACCGACGGGGCTAATCACACTCACCTCGTTGCATCACTGCTCGTGATGACAGGCGGATTGTGTGCATAGCGGTAATGGATCATGCAGTCACATCATGAATCACAACAACACAACATATTCAGTCTGTTACGCCTCATTTGGTGTCCATTCGTATCATTCGACGTTGTTTGCAGCACAATGGAATGTCTACTAGGCATCCAATGCTTCGTTTACCCTTTACTGGAAACTACACGCGTTTGTGGTGCCAATGGTGCCATGAACGGTGGATATGGACAGCGGAATGGAACGACATTGTGTTTACTGATGAATCATGCTTCTACATATAACATCACGCTGGTCGGATTCGAGTTTGGAGACACTGTGGTGAACTGTTGCGTTATGCATCGCTACACTGGTCTTGTACCCGGTATTATGGTTTCGGGTGGTATTGGATTTCACTTTCCCACTCGTCTAGAACACATTGCCGGCATACTGAACCACCAGTGCTACATTTATAAAGTAATGGAGCCTGTGTTCCTACCATACATTCAGTGCTCACTATCAGCTTTATTCCAACTGGATAATGCGCGGCTACACGTGGCACTCAAGGTTTAAGAGTACCCATCAGATTGAATTGCTTTCTTGGCCTGCTTTTTCTCTCAATCTGTCACCAATCGCAAGTGCGTGGTCCAAGCTTGCACAACGACTGGCCGTGTATACACCATCCGCTGCTACCCCAGATTATTTTTGGTAATACATGGAATCCACAAGGACTGCTGTACCCCAAGGATACAAGTAAAACCTCTTTGATTCTATGCTGAAATGTGGGGAAGTGGTTACAGCCAACAATGGTGGCTACACTCACTACTGATTTTGTCATCATCCACACGTCAAAAGAGGTTGTAATTTTAATAATTTGGTCTTTGTATAACATGTTATTTGTTAAATAAATTTCGCTGTTATATCTCTGGTCCTTCTTGGTTTTGAATTTTTTGTGGCCAGTAGTGTAAAATGTTATGGGAACTAGATTGGGATGTTAACGAATTTATTAATAAATAGAATTAAAATTGTGGATTAACATTTAAAGCATTATTATTTTTCCATTATGGTATTTGATTTTGTACCTTAGCTTATAAACAGAAAAATCAGAACAGCTTATATTTCAAAATTTATTGGAAACGTATTTTTTTAATTCTATAAATATGAGTGGAAAATTGTTTCGGTGACTCAAACTATGTTTATTATTTCCACGCGAACAATTCATAATAGTTCCTTTGTTTATTTTTAGCATAGGAGGATTAGACCGGCAATTAAGATTTATTGATCCCTTAAAATTCTATTATTTTGGATCGTAAATTAAAAATTATATATTTCTCGAACAGTTGGAGATAGTTGCATAAAATTTTTGATTCAAGGGATTTGTGACATTAGAAATCGAAATATGTAAACTTTTTAGTATGGTATATAATTCAATATTTTCATAATAGCATACAGAATTTATGTTTTTCATGATCCTATCTTTTTACATTTTTTAATGTTTTCAGAATTAAACGAATAGCTATCATTTGGTGTAGATTTCTTGTAAAATGCAAAGTAAAAAAGGCTATATTTAATAGTATGAGACATTCTCTTAAGGTTAGGTAAACCTACTTTTTAAACTCCCTTAACTCAATACTTATAAAGAAAGTTTTATTAAATTTAAAACTGAAAAATCAAATTGCAAAACAACTGAACTCCTCGATAAAAAAATGAGCTTTAAATGTTTATTAGCTATGTTACTTAATGTATTAATGTGTGTTCATCAACAGCTATGTTAATGCTAGTGTATTTCGTTTGTGATTCAAAACATCTTGCTTTTTTTTAATTAGCCCAGGAATATTCAAAGTTCCTTGTGTATCTCAAGTGTGAATGTACTTCGAAATTACTTACAAAATTCATAAATGATAAAGAGAAAAAACTAAATCCTGGTTCATCTTGATTAAAAATATACTTCAGTAATTAATGTTTTTTAAAGGAGTAATACATATATCTTTTATTTGTTTCTTATTTAGTTATATGAAACAAATTTCAATATGGTACGTACTATAATAACCACCAAATTTAAGACTGAATGATATTACTAATAAGTTAAATTCTGTTTTAAAAGAAGTAGATATTCTATTTAAAGAAGTTAAGCAAATGTTTATCTTCTGAAATAAAAAGAAAATGCTAAATCTCTCTATCCAGTGTCTAACCCGTTCAGGACCATGATCACATATATTTTATCACTTTGGAGCCTACGGTATTATATGTGAAATTGTGTTTTTCCCATTCTGAGGCCCTTGATCACGCCATTGTGATCTGAATCTGGAACATATGGAATATGGAATTATTATTAACTATAGATTTCGGCGTATTTTATTGCAGTAATAATTTCATATGATTTTTTTAAATGGAGTTAGACTTATCAGAAAAAAATCGCTGGGTCCGGAACGAGTTATTTTACATTTTTTTCTACCTCACACCCATTACACCAATGAAATCCAACAATAACTAAATGATACATTTAGACATCATTGGATAGGTTGTGGTGATTCAATTATTTTACTTGATAAATCGCCAGTCCTAACATGGCTGGACTTCTGCTTGGTTCATATGAATCCATTAGTATTAAGTTCCTCGTTTAATCAGTTGAAGAATTAGTTGGGCGCATGTATGTAGATGCTGAATGGATCATAAACAGATTAGAAAGTTTCTAGAATTTTGCGGATATCATACGGCATCGATATCAAGCCCATGTAAGGGCGTGTGATTGAACTATTGATCATGTTTTGTAGCATGTGTATTTTTTACCATTCATTAACCCTTTAACTACCGGTGGCGTGTATATCCGTATAACTCAACTGGTTACATTTAGTCCCCGGACATGTATATACGTTTTTTTTCTAATAAGAACCTTTTCTTTGCTGTCAATTACACTATTCTGAAGGCTTTTTGGAATGCAATAAAATTACCTTGATATTTTTTGTTTAGCATGGATTTACAAATTTCATTTCTTTTTCTCCTTAAGGTATCCGACTACGCTAAAATTGTGAACTTTGCAAAAAAATTGACAAATTTTTGTATGATTTTGTTTTATAGGCCATCTTATTAGCTTTATAAAAATACCGTTTGTTATTTTTTGTTCACTAGAATAAAAACTACAAGTGTTTTAGTAAAAGCACATGCCATTATTTTAAGCAAGATGTCATACTTTAAAACGCGTTTTACTCGATATTTGTTTTTTTGAAAATACTTAAATAGGGCCAGGGATTGCTAACAATTTTTTTAAAATAATTATATATATAAACTAATTTTTTGTATGTTCTGTATAATAGTAGAAGAGTTTCATCTTTCAGATTTATGTACCACTGTTTTATTACTAAATTTACGGCCCCTTATGTAAATATAGTCAATGTTTTTTTAAGCAATTTCTTGTAATAACAAAGATAAAGTGCTCTAGTTTTTGTAAAAATTCAAAAGTCTTTTATCTTGAAGGTCATTTTCAAAATGAATAACATAGCTACACATCAGAATTGAAAAAATGAAAATTTGTTTATAAACATTTAGTACAGAATGGGCCAAGTTTATGTTATATTTTGTCTATTTTTACCTATTTTTCCCCATTTTAGTAATAATAATTTATTTTTCTATTCTTAATCTTAACATATTTTTCTTAAAAGGTACTGAAAAAATCTAAAAACAACAAAAAAATCCCCATATCTCCATTTTTTTTTTAAAAAAAAGAAACGAGTCTTACAGTAATCGCATATGATGTGTAACATCTGACTTGTTATCATGATAAATACGCAATAGTGACTTTAATCCTGAAAGAAATGAATCAATTATGAATGGAAATAATTTTCTATCGAATAATTATATCTTTAATGAAAATTTTATTTAATTAACACAAGGAGTAATGCAGTTTTTTATCAAAAATATTTATTATTGTTCAATTTCGGGAAGAGTGGAGACAATAGATTTATGAAAACTAAAGTATGACACATATACTTGTGATTTCAAAGTATTTAAAAATCGTTGAAAAACGGCGTCAATAACAGTACTACTGTTAGTTGTCGAAACATTTTGATTAGTGTTCATTTCGAGCTTTAGTTCATCTTTCAGAAAAGCTACGAGCGGCTCAGCTTCTGGCAAACTGAAGTTAACGTTAAAATCACTTCTCAAAATCATGGGAAGCGAGTGACAGTTTTTTTTTAAAAGAGCAGAACCACCTTCGGTATATGGTAAAAGTACAAAATGCAGGAAATCTTTAATTTTTTAACTGTTTGATTCGGAGAAATGTATGCGACCACCAAAAAGACAAGACTTGCTGGTATGTGCTGCAGGCGGACGTCTTAATTGCTACTACAGTTGGACCCCCAGACGAGGGTAGCGGAGAGACACCGTCAAGCGCATGCTTAAAAATTAGAAATATTAGAGAAAATCTAAAATACCCGTTTACTTAATTAGTTTTTTTTTATCGAGAAATATTTTTTAATCACGATTAAAAATATATTGACAGCGACAGGAATTAACCTCAAAGTATGAAAAGGATAAGCACTTAAATATTTATTCAAATAATTCCACATTACTTACTCCTATTTTTTTTAAGAATGATGAGCTTTGTCAGACGCTTAACAGGAAATATAATTGTTAATATATAGTTTACACATATATAAATATATCCTCGGATTTCACACACAACGAGCCCTGAGACTTTGACATTTGAATGTAAGAATCACAAGTTTAATTCTGGGTGAAGTCTAATAAGACTTGCTGGTATGGGCGGTAGGCGGGCGTGTTAATTGCTACTACAGTTGGACCCCGCGACGAGGCTAGCGAAGAAACACCCCCAAGGCGCTGAATTGGTCAAATCAAACAGCGCGCGCTTCCCCCCCCCGACTTCCTGTTACGCATTTCCGTCCCTTTTCCCGAAATCACTCCAACAAATATCCAGTAACCGAGAGTAAAGATGTTACACATCAAAAAGTTGTCCCAAGTATTCGGATACTATAATATACTGCATTTGATGGCTTATGTAAAAAAAACGGTGGCACTGGGGAGCGAACACGTATCTTATAATTGGTAGTCAAGGGGTTAAAAAGCTTTCTGTTACGCTAACGTGATACTGTTTCTGTTTTGGTCTTTGTTTCTTTCTCCCGTCTCTTGTTAAAGGCGCATTTCCGATTCTTCCATTTTATACCATTCCTAATTAACTTAGCGTCCTCTACTCCTGTATGAGGTTTATCATACTGGTTGTGAATCTCCTTGAATAGATTTCAATTCCTTTTTAACTATTTATTGATCTATTTATATCATTCAAACTTCACACTGCAGGATTTCATTTTCTTTTCTTACATTGAGAACTTATATTTTTAGTTTTAATAAGTGCAATAAAAATGCGTCATTTCCTATTAAAATGTTCCCTTTAAAATTTTAATTGAGAGATATTGAAAAAGAGTAACACAAATCAGTAAAAAGGATATAATACAAGGTTCTAAGCCTAGAAATAAATATTCAGTGTTAGCATTGTTGAAATATATAGTCAATTATTATTTATATAATATTCTCGAATTGTGTATGATCGTTAATCCTTTGGATGCATTTACTTATTGTATTATAATTTCTCATGTACTGATACTAGCACTCTTCCTCTTTATACTTTATATCACACTCACGTCAAAGAATTTATCATTAATATTTAAATAAAACTATGGAAAGTTTCATTCTTATTCCTGTAGATTGGATGTACTAGAGTTCAAGCATTCGGGAAATATTTTTATAAGCTAATTAATCAGATTTGATGATGTATATAAATTTGTTATTATCAAATATTAGGTTGGGGAAAAGAAATCCCTTATTTTTGAGTGAAATTAATGACTTTATTTAACATATTTCGGATTGTCCGATTTGGGTCAAACATGCACCGTTTTGTTTCATAATGACTCTCTCATAGAAGCCTTGGTCCTTATTGGCGAAAAACTCTAGTAATCGATTTTCGCAATCTTCTCTTGATCCCAATTTCTTATCACTCAGGAAGTTTTGCAATGCGAGAAAAAGGTGGTAATCGCTTGGTGCCAGGTCCGGACTATATGGTGGGTGCATTAAAACTTCCCAACCAAGCTCCTTGAGTTTCTGGCGAATCACTACCTGTCGTTGTCCTGATGGAACACAACACCTCTTCTGTTGGCCAATTCTGGCCGTTTCTATTCAATCGCTAGCTTCAAACGGTCCAGTTGTTGACAGTAGAGATCTGAATTTAGTGTTTGACCATACGGAAGCAACCAAGAAAAAATGATTCCCCTCCAGTCCCACCAAATACACAGTAGAACCTTCCTAGCCGTTAGTCCTGGTTTGGTAACCATTTGAGCTGCTTCAACGCGCTTTGATCACGATCATTTTCACACAATATTATCGTATTTGACCAATTTCTCATCCCCAGTCACCATCCGTTTAAGAAATGGGTTGATTTCATTCCGTTTGTCCAAAGCTTCTCAGACGGAAATTCGATCTATCATGTTTTTTGTTGTTAATTGGTGTGGCACCCAAACATCGAGCTTCTTTTTGAATCCGACTTTGCACAAATGATTTAAAACTGTTTTATGGTCTATCTTTAGCTCCTGGGAGAAGTTACGACTGCTAACATGCTGGTCAACTTCCATTATTTCTGTTATTTTATCGACATTTTCGACGACGGGACTGCCTGTGCGAGGTGCATCTTTAACATCAAAAATGCCGGAACGGAATCGACGAAACCAAAATTGCATGTAATTAGCTGTTACAGTATCGGCACCATAAACACCATTCACAATTTCAGCCCCTTGGCTTGCATTTTCCCCTTTATCAAAGAAAAACTGTAAAATGTACCGAATTTTCTCTTTGTTGACTTCAATTATTAACACCCTGTAACTCACAACTGAATAGACCAAACAAAAAACAGTAAAAAAACATTTTTTTAGTGTGAAATGTCACCTTAACAACGAGCATAAATTTGAAATTGTTTGATCGATACTTTACAAGATATCGATCACTACAGCCATCTACCGAAAAAAATAATTGATTTCTTTTTCCCCAACCAGATATTATATTTTCATTTTTAAATTAAGATTTTATATGTTAGCATAAATTTAAACAGTTCATTCATTGCGAATAAAAAGAATTTTAGCGCATCGTTCAAGAATTGCCATACATAATTGAAAGTTGTCGTCTTAAAGAAGAAAAAGGAAGGAACCTATTTTTAGTCATATTTGTTAGAAAAAGAATTTTTTTGTTTGACTGAAATTTAATAGAATGAGTTGCTAAAGTAAGCTGACGGAAAATGTTAATAATTATCCTTTGAGTAGAAGATAAGCTGATACATCCTACTTAGATTTCTTATGTTATTGTGAGATAAATTGGATTTTTGCAAGAAAGAGGTCTTTAATATGAGCATAATAAGCTTCATAAACATAATTATAATGCGTAGGAAAATTTAAATTTTTAAAGAATAAAAGTAACAAAGAGACGATAAAGAAATACATTCCAATAATTTGCCTCTCTTTTAGTGCAATTATTTTCTTTCAATAGAAAAAACTGTGGGGGTGGATAAATTAAACATGCTTTTTTGGTTATTTGTTACTACACATATCACTTTTAACTCCAGTACAAAATAAATTTATAATTATGTTGTGTTTTTCACAATTACATGCGCGTTAATATTGACTTTAGTTATGAATATTCTCCCAAATTAGACGCGCATATTATATATTAGCATAATACTGTAGAGAGAATCACATAACACTAGTATCTATGCAGTAACTGTAGATAAAGATATTTGAATTACTTTATTTACATTATTTTATTTTCATTATTTTATTTATATTACTTTATTCACATTATCTTGTTTGCATTAATTTATTTATACATTTATCTTTTTGCTGTATGAAATTATGTCAAGATATTTCCTTAAATAAATTATATGAATAATTTTAATTTTATATGTTGTAATAAGATAATTGTTTATCTTTAAACTTAATGTACGTATATACATTTCTAGGCACTGAAAAGGCAACTCCAAACAGTAGTGAAGAGAAAAAGATGCGAATTGCAACTGACCTACGTATGTGAATTCCCTGCGCAACTATTCTGCATGTGATGAGCACGATATAATAGAAAGAACCGGTACATTCTCATTCATACAGAGACACACTTCTCTCATGACAAGAAAAAGTAGATATCGAAGCTGTTAATCGGAGTAAAACTAACGCATTACAGCAGGAATACCAGGTCACTACCAACAAAAGTAATTGGATACTTCATTCGTATGGCATTGGACAACTAAAAATACATTTTTTCTACTGGTTTCCGGATATGGCGAAAATAATTGGACGAAAAGACTACGCCAGGCGAAGAGATATCAGTAGAGACAGAAAGTTTTCAGAATGCGTGGATTTGTGCATCTTCCATTAAGAACTAGGGTGTTTCTATCCACATTCAGCAAGCTATTCTAGAGTGCAGGGTGTCCAGAACATTAGCAAATTTCATTCATGGTGCCGGTCAAGAAAACTACCATTTACCTAGCAGTACTAACACTTTCATTTGAAACGGCATCTAACTTTTATTCTAGGAAAAATGGCGCACACACACATATATTTGTAGTCGTGTTCTGGGAAGACCTATATTTATATTCGAATACAAAAAGTCGCATCGTACGATTGAGTCCAGCTTCGAGGTGCTAATTGATTCAATCCGAAATCAAATGTGAAACGCCTTACCGCGTGGCAAAATGGCATCATGATTTCAGGAGCTACCACCGACAATAGTCGGTTGCAGCTGGTCCGCACTGTTAGAAATTGATGAATCAATGATAAGTACGTAATGACGTACTTGATGACCCTTTATTCTGAACTAATCCAATACCATGCACTTGCAAGTAACATCCGACAGAATACGGTATGTGTTGATGAATAAGCCTGATTAGGTATCTAGATTCTTCTTTGGTGCCAATAAATCTTGTATCCAGTGGCGTAACGTACACCCCCGCATCGCGGGGTGGGAGGGATAGCCTGACAGATGCCAAGTACATATGGTTTTGCAATCCATTGTAAGATCCAGCTTGGTCTAAAACCTGACTTTGCAGGGGGGGGGACGGTAATATTCTCCGTTATACCATTGCTTGCATTCTTCGAACACATTTGGAATGTTCATGTGCATAACCATCACTGTATTCTACAGAAGGGCAAATTTATCCATTGTATGCTTGGGGCTGGCACCCAGGGGGAAGAGCCTCGATAAGCTGGATCCAACAACCTCTCCTTGTATCCGCCAGTGTCAAGGGAAACTGTAGATCTGCGCCCAGAGCCCGAAATGAGCTTTAACCAAAGTTGCTCTATAAATATATTTTTACAAATGGTTAGAAGTAAACTGTCGTCTATTTTACAGGCCACAGTTCGTACTTTTATTGATAACATTTCAAAACATTTTCCTGGTGTTTGTATTGTGATCTCTAAAACTTACTTAACATCTGGTATTTATGTCCACTGTAATGTTATATCATCTTGAAATAAATATATTTATCGTTTGTTGATTTTATTTCTGTTTCACAATTTACTTTACTTTTTAAGAATATTGTTGTGGTGCTGCATTTTCTTTGTAGGGCAGTATATTCATGCGTGTAGAGGAGAATATTAACAGCGTTTATATTGTGATTGGTTTTTCTGCTGATGAATAAGCAAGATAAATATGTGAAATGAAAATTACTGTTTTTATATGAATTTCTCTATTTAAATATTCTACTGAAAAGTTTTAGAAGTGCGATCAGAGATATAAATAAAAAGATTTATTGTATTTTTAACATTACAATGTAAATTTAATACTTTTAGATGTGTGAATGTATGACATTATTAAAGAAGTTACACAAATGATGTAGTCTCACTTAAATATTATTATAAAATATTAGGTTTAAATTGAAAGAACTTTTTCGATTGAGCTATTTGATGATTATAATACATTAAAACCTTTTATTTTATTAAATCTTCTCTTGCAATATATACATATATAATAATAATCCCTAAAAGCGTTTCTATTATCAGAAGCGTTAAAAGTATTTTAATAAACAAGCCATATTCAGTGAAATCCTTTTATTCACTTTAGATATAAATAAAATTTGAACCAAATAACTATTTTATTTACTTAACTGAAGAGTTTTACCTGAAAAAAAGTGAGAAATAATTTAACAGTAGAGACTAAGTTCTTTTTAAAAAATTTTCATTGCATTGCGCTTTGGGAATATTTTTGAATAATTAATAAATTTCATAAAATTTAATAACGCTGAAAGTTAAATAGGTTTTTTTGCTAAAAATGATTTAAAAGTGAAATAGAAATCATGTAAAATAAATTTACTCAAAACTCTCAGAAGGGCAATAAAATTTATTTTACTGTCGTTATGTAATGATATTAAAGTGTCCCAAATATGTATTTCCAGGAAATATATTTATGAACTTCACGAGAAAAAGGAACATTTTTAAAAAACTCCTGTTCGTATTATAAAAAACTGTTGTAATAATTATCATGAATTTATTTTCCTCCCAAATGAAAAGAAAAACATTTTTGCTTGAGCGGATGATGGAAAGACATATTGAGTTTTTATTTAATGTAATTAAAAGTCAATAAGTTGGAAAATAAAATTATAAAATAATATTTTGAAATCAGTTTTGGTTTTGTATCTAAACAGGCTTACACGCTGAAAATCTTTTAAAAACTACTCTTAAAGAACATAAGAAGGGACACTGAAATTTCGCTAGAACTACAAGTAAGTAATATGCATATAAATAAAGACTAGTTATATGTTCCAGAAATGTGTGATGAGTTAAAATATAATGATTATTGAAACAAATTATTATTTAGGCTCTTAGAATGGTTTACAAAAGAATGGTGTTTACAAAATTGTATTTCATTAATGTGCGTTTCTGAGCATAATCCCCAACTAATTAAAAGAATAATGTTTTCAAATTTAAAAAAAAACTTACAAAAAGAAATTAAAGAAAATTGTGTTTTCATAAAAATTTTTAGTTATTAAAAAATTCACTATAAAAGTACAAAAACTGTTAAAAAAATATTAGAATTTTAAAATAAGTTCTACCTTATATTTTTCTCCTTATCTATAGAATATTATTTATATAGAAGCAATAGTTACTTGGAAGCAGAATTTTTTTCTTAATTTTTATTCATATTAGAGAAATAAAATAAACTTCTATGCTTATATTTATAAAAAAATTTTTTAATCAAAATGTTTTATTCTATGTAAGAGTTCATTAAATTATCTGACTTAAAACAACATTCCCAAGTGGTGACCGGAGTAGAATAATAA
>BMAO01027059.1:0-16766 GCA_019973975.1 Trichonephila clavata
GTAATAAAACAGCGATTGATAAATCTGTTGATTAAAAACAATTTTACTATTATACAGAACTTACAAAAAAAATTTCAGTTAATTATGTTCAAGACTTTTTTAGCAATCGCTGACCCCGTTTGATTATTTTCAAACACATTTCGAGCAAAACGCGTTTTAAAGTATGACATCTTGCTTAAAGTAATGGCGTCTGCTTTTACTAAAACATTTGCAGTTTTTGTTCTAGTAAACGGAAAATTATAAACTTAGTATTTTTATAAAGCTAATAAGATGACCCATAAAATAAAATCATAAAAAAAATTGTCAATTTTTAGCAAAATTCACAGTTTTAGGGTAGTCGGATACCTTAACTGTTTTATTATGAAAATATTGTAACTATATAGGATCTATGAAAACGTGTTACAAACATGTTTGTTCTATATATTTTAAGCTCATTGCTTTAGTATTTGCTTAAATATATTTAGTTACCTTTTGAATACGAATTTTACAATATAAATTACCAGAGTATTATTCTTAAAAGAGACTAATTGTATCAAAATAAAACAAAATGGTACTGATTCGCTGTTCCCATACACGAGTTCTCTAAGCTTTTAGTTAACTACTCATAACTCAGACAAAAAATATGCAAAGAATAAAATTTTTAAAAAACGTACAGTGATATCAAACATTTATTTAAAATATTTAGCCTTGAAACTTGTATGACTAACTTGACCAAGATCTTCAGTTTGAAATCTCTTTTTTATGCACTTTATTTTCTTTTTAAAATACTCTTATTAAATATTTTCCACTTTACATTATTTCTGAAAATTTGCAAATAAATGAATGTGGCTACATTCTTGTGAATTTAATTAAAAAGAGGAAACGTTCTTAATTATTTTTATTAATTATTTATTTTTTACATTTTTTTCCAAAAAGCTCATTTAAAACTATTTAAGAAACAAATTCATTATCTGTATTCTCAATATCTTAAAAGTTTTTTTTTTAAAAAGAGAGAGAGATAGTTCGTAAAAGCATAATACTCTCAAAAAATTATTTTCCTTTGTAAAAATATTTGATAAATGCTTTTGCAAGTACATTAATGATATTTTAAAACTCAAAGGGTAACTTATATGCTTAAAATTCTCATTATTTTAGATAATTATACATGACATATTTAATTATTACAAAAAGTTAATTTAAAACTAAATAAATATCCATAAAAAAATGTGTACAAAGACTTAGTTAATTTATAACTACAAAAAGCATATAAAATATCGTAACATTCTGCGTTCAACGTGACTTATACTTTCAAGCAACTGTGTTTAATGTTCAGATATATTCGCCTTGTAACGCCAGCCCCCTTTTACAGAAAAAACTGAATTGTAGGACGCAATGCTGTATATTCTGAAGTCATTTATTACAGGATTATTGCAGGTTTTTGAAAAAATAGTATACGTCTAGAAATACAACACTTTAAGTTCATAGAAATGTCATTTCTTTAAATAACAGTATTCGATACATGTATCAGTCTATTTTTTTTTCTATGCTCATCTTTTTTATTTTTCAAAGTCTCATTTTTATACCCACCGTATAACGCGCGCCCTTAATTTCTATCTTATTTTTTGTGTTAAAGGTGAGTTTATACGCCGATTATACGGTAATTAAAAAATTTGATATTATGATATATTTGAAGAATTTCTATAAAGAAAACTTAAAATATTCCAGATTAAAAATATTGTGATGAGTAAAATGGTTCTACAATTATTATTCGTTTTCAAGTTATTCTTCAATGGAAATAAAATGAATCCAAATTAAACAGCTATCTACTAGTTCATCCTTTTTACGAATGATGAAATATCTTATGTCGTATCTTTCTAGGGAATATAAAATTTGGTCAGTTGTTTCTATAATATAACAAATACATTGCAAAGCATTCTTCTCTGCATTCGTATTATTTCAAATATGCTCTTATATCAATCTTTTTCTCGATCTTTTTTAACAAAATAAATTTTAAATCAGGTTCTATTGTGTTATTTTACAATCAACAATAAAAATAATATTTATTTTCTTAATGTACTTTAAATTTCTCTATTGGATTCTTATTAAATTAATAATTCAACAAAATCTCAATATATTTTTGAAATTGATTAAAAAGTTTGACAAAATGTTGTTTTGTATTCTTCAACTCTTTTATTTTTAATTTAATTTCCTCTTTCCTCTTTATTTTTATATATTTTAATCGTAACATAAATTTCTTTTATAGTATTTGAATTCTACTTTTTCATGAAAATTAATAAATAATTTTGTACACGTACTACATGGAAAGAAATTATTAAAGAACAATCATCAAAGTTGAAAGTTAAATTTAAGTAACTCTTCAACAGATGATTCAATAATTATCAACACACATTTTCAAAAGTTAATGATTGATAGGGTTGTTGCATAACAGAGATAAATTAACCCACATTAAAAAGCGATGAAAGATTAACATTAGTTAAAAATGAAAAGTTTGCCAAACGTGAAATAAATGGAAGAATAGTTAGTATAGC
The DNA here is from genome assembly GCA_019973975.1 of Trichonephila clavata. Classification (NCBI taxonomy): domain Eukaryota; kingdom Metazoa; phylum Arthropoda; class Arachnida; order Araneae; family Nephilidae; genus Trichonephila; species Trichonephila clavata. The sequence goes on from BMAO01027059.1 coordinate 2,529, forward strand.
TAAATACAAATAATTAATGGCTTAGACTGTCTGATCCTTGCAAATCCAACGAATGATCACCGTACCAGATAATTAGAAATGAGTTAAGTTAATAAGTTACAGCTATGTTAGCTCATGGATAATTGAGTGGTTTGAGAAATGTTTAATATTATTTACATATTGACAATACTTTATGGATTTTGAATTCGAAAGAATTAAACTGTTAAAACACATAATAATAAATTTGTGAATACATACAAATCAAACTTATATTTATCTGTATTAACACTTTCTTTAAATATTTTGTTCTAGTAAGTATATAAACTATTTTGATTATGTGTGATATTTCTTTATAATGCTTTTTTACTGTAGCACCGGAAGGGGCACCGACTGCTGTACATGCTGTAGCATCGTCATCCAATACTATTCATGTATCTTGGCAAGTAAGTTAATTTTTCTTTAAAATATCTATCTATACCATTTTAGAGTTATGCTTGAAAAATATTGCATTGAATTTATTGTTTTGATTTATTGACAATATAGTTAATCATAGCTTCAAAAATATTAAAATAACTTTTTTTCTCACACACACAAATGTACTATTTTTGTAGGGTTTATAAAGGAAATTATATTAATCTCGTATAATAATAAAAATTATATTTTTAACTGTAAGCTTTTATAATATATATGAATAATTGTATGTTCACACAGCCACCTAAGAAAGATCTGAGACATGGCGCAGTGAAAGGATATTATGTTGGATATAAACCCTACGGAGGCTCTGACAACTATGTATATCAAACTGTGGAAGTTCAAGGGGATTTCAAAGAAGAGATTATTTTAACTAACCTAAGAAGAGCCACCAAATACAGTATTATTGTTCAAGCTTTTAATTCAAAGGTTCTGGACCTCCATGTGATGAGCTTATAATTGACACATTGCAGAGTGGTGAGTTCCAGATATACAAATTTTTAATTCTATCTTACTAAATTGCTTAGCTTAACTTTGAAATATAATATCCTGAAACTCTAGCTATCCTTCTATCTCTCATTCTTCATATACAGTAGGACTTTCATTGTACGAAACTATTTTGCAAGTTTTTTCTTGGAACCTAGCTCTTTTCTTGATTTTCTTCGTAAAATAATCACAAATAGCGAGGTGCATTTTCTATTTAACAAATATTTTCCTTTGTAATTTGATTTTTAGCACTATTTTTAAAACATTTCTGGAACTTCGTATGATAAAAAGATGAAATTATTTGAAGTTATTCGATGTGGATAACAAAGTGAAGGAAATATGCCTGAAGGGTGTTTTGATGCATTACAAAAATGTGAGGGGTATATTATGAGAGGAACATTTTATCACAAACATAAAGCTCAAACCAAATTAACAGACAATCAGTAATTAAAGTATGTATGAGCAAATTAATATATGATTAAAATTACTAGCTATAATAAATTGCTAACTATTGTAAGGTTAAAGGTTAAGGAGCTCTTTTGAGGAGAGTTTCAATCATTCGGCAAGGCACGTGTAAGATTTTTGATATGGGTGGTTCGGGAAAAGAGAGCTTTTTTCAGTTCCCACTTGAAGCCTTCTTTACTTCCCACTTGAAGGCTCTGTATACCGGCTGTTTTGAATTCGAGTATGTAAATTTAGACTTATGGAAATTCTACTATAATACTCCTCATTTATAAACTAGAGTATCAATTTGATTGCAATAACAAGCATACGAAAGGGGGAACAACATCGAATGTTAGTCTGAAATTATTTTATCTTTGATTTCTGAGAATAATTCTTGCGTATTTTAATCATTCATTTCTAGGTCATCAGAACCTTTCAGAAATATATTACAATATTGACGAGAAGATATAAACCCAGAGAAATTCACAATTATTTTGCCCTTATTAAACACATTTTAGTTAATTCAAATTTATGTATTAGCTTAGGTTTGAAGAAAAACCAGTGATTTTATAGAATTATGTTCTCAAATGCTTCTTCTCATCTTATTATTATTTAATTAATCTCTGAAAAGAAGCTGAACCAAACTAATGATCCATACTACTCAGGCAATAAATTAGAGCAAAACTTTATAAGACTAACAAATAAGACTTCGGCAGGGAGGAAAAAACTAAAAAAGTAGCAATCTTTTTTATGGATTTCAAGTAAAGTTCATTAAATTCATTGATATAATATAAATCTTATTAAATAAAAATCAATTGAGCATATGTATTACCACTCCCCATTATTGGCTCTTTTTTTTTCTTAGATTGGCGATCAAAAGGTGTAGCCAAGATTCTGATTAAGCCTAACAATGTTGTTAAAACTAATAAGGTTGCCAGAAAAGTTCATAAATCTCAATCAAATTTTTTCGAGTAAAAAAAAAAATAATAAGGTTTAGGAACAAAATTTTATTTGTTATTTGTGCATAAGGAATACAATATCTGACTTTTTTACTGTACTCATTTTAATTTTTTTCTGGCGTATTTGTCATACAGCAAAGAATCTCAATTAATCAAATAACATAGCATTGAAATTTTTTACTTACGCGTTCATTGCATTTGATTTTTGTGTTATATATATATTCGACTATTACAATTACTTAACATACAAAAGCTAATGAATTTCATATCAGGTTAATTAATAGAAATATTTTCTGTTGGAATCTCTGTACAATTTAACAATCGAGTAGTATTATGACAGAGAGACAAACTCGGCAGTAAAGTAACGATTCAGTAATTTTTGAATAAAAGAATCAAGTGCATGAAATGCAGTAAAAGTTCATAGTGCTGTACATAATAGTAATTGACTCACAATAAATATTTCACGACCGTCAAATTCTTTGTATTGTATACATATATATAGTGGCGGAGATCTTATGAATGTAAACATCACTAACTCTGATGTCTTTGTCACTTAATTATAACTTAATATTTAGAAAAATATTAACTAATTCACTTAGTTAGTCTTGTGTAGGCACCTATATGGTATTTATATAAACTTATGCTTTCATTTTCAAATGAATAAATAAAAGTTTCGCTTCGAGTGTTAAAAGGCATGCTTCAATTATAATAGTTTGGTTGAAATCAGGTAAATATTTCAAATTAAGATTTAAAATGAAACTGGAATTTTCTTAATATTAATTGTTTGGAATTTATGAGTTAAATGTGATTACATTAAATATCATTGTCATGGTTGATGTTTAATTACATATAAATTCCATTCATTCCAAATATACTGTTACGGCAAATTCCAATGAAAAACTATGGTGCAGATCGTAGTAGTTTGCTACAAAGTTCAGTTAAATCCAAATACTTTAAACTTTTGCTGTGCTAAGAAAATTCCTAAATTTGCTGCATCTTTAAGTGTGATGCAAAATTATGAGAACTGTAGCCAGTAGTCCCGTAATATATCTTTAGATAGATGTTTATTTAACAAACTAAGCCTTTTGATCATAGATCCTGGAAATGTTTCTGATTCACTAAAAAAAGTCAATCTAAAACTCTTTGTTGTAAAAACATTCGGTGAAAATTATTGAAAATTGAACTCGTTTGTTCAGAATATATTTTTTTTATAGTTTTGGAGTAAATTAAAATTATAAGAAAGAAAACTATTATTTTCGTTAAATTTACTTTACACTTAAGAATATTAATTTATACTAATTGATTTATGAATATTGCGCGATTCTAATAGAACTGATCTGACAAATTTTGCTGAGTAATTACAAACATTATTTTAAATAGTTTTGTATATATCATTACATATTTTAACATACACATTATTTGTTTACATTTTAGCATACTACAACATAAACATTGATTGTTTTATGTTACAAGTAATTTGAACAAAGTACTTATCCCTGCTATTTGCGAGTTTAATTGAAAGAGACAGGAATCAGTTATTGAATAGTCAATCTTAAGCCAATAGTAATTTAATAAACCACTAAATAGAGTTAATATTATGTTTCGGGAACACATTTCAGTTATTTTAAATCACTTACTTTATAAATATTATTTCAAATCCTACATTCGCATACGTTAGGACCAATAATGGAAATTTAATGTTTCCACATTTTAATTGCAAGCTAATTTGTTGACTATGCCGTTATTGCTTCTCGCAATTATCACAAATCCTACAAAAAAAACTCTTAATAGTTAATTTATGGAATGAAGTTTCAGCTAAATAATTCATTTTGAGTTCTTTATTAGCTAGATGTCATGTTCCAATTTCTCGTTTTCAGCAATTACTTTACTATATTGTCATACTTTTATAAGAAATAGATAACATCTGGATCTATTAAATGAACTATTATTTTTCTTTCTTTTTTATATGTAAATTTTGAATTAAACTAATTGATCTAATCGATTTGATTGTGGATTAAATTATATAAAAGATTTTTTTTTAAATTTTGCTAATAATTAAATACGAAATACTTAATTCCTTTTTTTCTGCGGAAGTAAAAAAAAAAAACTTAAATAAATTCACTTAGTGCCTATCATTTGTTATGTATTGATAATTTTTTTTCAATGATTACATTAATAAGAGTACAATTTTTTGACACAATTTTATAGTATACATAGACAATCTTTACTCTTCGTTTCATTTATCTAACCGCAATAAATTAAGTATCATTTTTACTGCCAATGAAAGTTATAAACTATAAAATACAATACAACATATTTATCAATAGTCATGTTTTATCTAATGTATATTTTTAAATTTCTAAAGGGTCATGAGTACATAGAAAATAATAATAATAGGGTGAACATATTTTATTTATGTGATGAAATTTGATACAAACTAATATTTAAATGCAATAGTGAGCAAAACTAAAAACACCTTTTATATTTTGCCGTAATTCTGAAAACATCTCATGAAATTCATATTAAAGATATACAGTGTAGTGTTTAAACGACGAAGAGTGTTTAACACTCTTCGTCAAAACACTGTAGCAAAAGAGAATGAATTAAATGAGTATAGCTTTTTTTTATATAGAATAACCTTGGTGTAAGTCACCTTTTAGACAAGAGAAAGAACAACCAATCGAAGCACTTAAAAAAAGAGTATTGTCTTCCCTACTTGCAATGGTTTCTTGCCACCACTGGTTTCTACCCCACACCAGCTCATTCAACATTTTTTGTAGTTAAGATTCACATTCCTCAATGAGCTTCTCAGTTTTTTGGCGCACCCCGGAAGATATGATTGTTTAGTAATTAGCTGTTTACCTTGGCAGGGGGTGTTTATTTTAACCACCGGTCCACTTCGTGTAGGCGTCCCCCCACTGGTACGAAAATGAATCCCTATTCGGTCAGTCGTTAAGGGCTTTTATTCGTGTCCTTTGTTGTTGACCTGCAAAAGTAGGGGGTCTCTACAATCGTGACGTCACGAATCTCTCCAAAATGACATGCATATTCTCTAGTCTCTTTCCTTGATGTTAGTAAGATGAAGCATTGCACTATTTATCCCTCCATATCGATTGACACTGAGAAGGCTTGCCAGACTGAAAGGACGATCTTCAATAAAGGGTACAAAATAGAAGTTTATTTCTTTCATGAGATGATTAGTTTATGTAATATTACATTAATTAAACAGCCCCATAGGCTTTTGTTGATGGAGTGCAGCGTTTAAGATAGAGAGTGAACAGCCCACCTTCGTAAAGACATCTGATCACAGTAAACTGGTCTGAATGTCATACGCAGATACTGAGAAAGGCTGCCTGATGTTTGGTTTCTGTCTATTTTCTCTTTCTTAAAACGGTATATCGGTCTTCGTTATTGTTTGCTGTGGTCGACCATCACCAACCTTCCTTTCAACTGCACTTGTTCTTTGAAAGGTTTTTTTCAGGATTGTAATGTAATAATGCTATCAATTCATGCGAGAGCATTCGGGAAACTAAGCTCCTCTTCAAGTTTGCCATTCATTTGACTATTTGCAAAAGTAGTCATGATGGTTTCTTTTTGACATTTTGCACGTAAGATTTCCTTTCCACTTGCTGTGAATGTCTGTAAATGCGTAACTTTTTTCTCCCCTTTTACACGCGAGATACCTCGCACTGAGCTCGCGAACTCCACGTGTTTTGTGTGTACTCACCTCTGGCATTATCTTATGTATATGCACCTCATTTATTATATTATTTATTATGTTTTCATTGTACTCATTGGAAAACCATTTTTTAGGATTCCATGACTGTATGCTGAAAAATGGTTCTTGCTTAATTATTGCACATTTGTATATTTTGTAATCTAAAGAAAAAATTTGCTTCGTTGTTAATATGAAACATTTATAAAAAGCAGAGATATTTTTACTAAAAAGAATTACTTCCCAGTTTAGTTACGAAAGGTATAGGCTAATATTATAAAAGAAGCAAGAATATATCAAAAACATGATATTTCGCTAAAATAGAAACATTGTATTTGAAATTCCCATAATTTTAGATTTATTTATAACTGAAGAACATTGCAAATAAAGTAAACAAAAAATTTTTTCATTGTTCTTTAAGTTTTATCTTTAAAAATATTCATTTGCAAATAGAATAGCTGTGCAATATAATTTCTCTCTGAAGCTTACTGTTACAGAACAGTAAACAGCTCAATTGTCTTTAAAAGAACCTACAATAAAAAAAACGATCCTTTCAGTGATGTTAAATGATTAAATTTTTTTTCTAACTCTTATCATGATCATCGCCTGAGGCTTCAACAGTAATCTCATACAAGATGCCAGCTGTGGCCACTAGGTTAAAAACAATAAAAAAAAACAGTTTTTTTACGGCAAGCTGTTTTCTTATAATTAAATCTTCAGTGAGCTCTCTTTAACTTTCTGCCAACGGTAAGTTGCACCACTTGCAGTTATTTTTTCTAAAGAAGTATATAGTTAAGAGAAGGTTTCGGCAATTCAAACTCTAATTAAAGGATTTTCGAAAAGTTTTAGAATCCCAATCAATTTCATTATAAGAGAATTTTCATTTTTATACCAGTGGTAATTTCTAAATTCCACGCGCACGAACAAAAATAAAAGTTATAAAAAAAATTCAAAGTTTTAAATGTACATATATAGCATTCATTTAAGCGATGTTAAAAGCAGTCATTAAGTAATGTTAAAAGTTCGTCGAAAAATGTATTCACTTACTTGCATTTCACAGTAACTTTTTGAGAAATAAGCTTTTTAATCAGTATAAAATAATTCCTCTTTTTTCTGAAAGTAGAACAGATGTGCGGAAAAATATTTGACTGTAGCATTAACTTTGTACATGCAAGCAATAATGCAACTAATGTGCTAAGCCATATTTGAACACATAGCGTATTTGACAGGTTATCTCAATTCGCCATTTTTCTGTATGTTAATTTATTGTAAAATGAAAATTCTCGCTTTGATCACCAAATTTGTTTTTGTCAATTGAATCAATGATTTTTGTTACAGCTAATATTTGTACTCGTGCTTCCTTAAAATTGTAACATTAAATTAACTCATTAAGAAAGAGAAGTGATGCTTATAATGAAAGAGCTAATATATAAAACATTAGGAAAATATAAAGAGGAAGATACTTATATTTTTTACAGAGAACGAATACAACATAATTAGTAAAGTAAGAAGTGCATGCTGGTTACGTTGCTTTTAATGTATTATCTGTGTACTTTCTCTCTCTCTCTCTCTTTTAATCATAGTTTCTAATTTAAAACAATAACTAAATCCTCAAAAAAATGTTTGATTTAATGTATTTATCTGATAATCATCTAAATACAGGATTGTTTAATTAAATATTATTTAATTGAGAAATGCATTAATTTTAATGTTAAGAGCATCACATTTTATCCTTTTCGAAATTTTAGTTTAACTGAAGTTCAGAAAATTCAAAACTCTTGAGGCGAAAAAAGAACCAGAATAATATAAAAACAGTAATTGTGTTGTGTACTCAGTAAAATGTCAGTGACCTTCAGATTTACGTCCATTCAACTGAAATATTAATAGTTATTGTTTCTTAAAAGAAAATTAATTTTCTTTTGATGAGAGAATTTAAATATTATTTAATAGTTTCCATGAAATGTTCTTGTTCTGAGAAGTTTAATTTTTTTCCAGACAAACATACTGATTATTTTATTACAATTCAAGTAAAAAAAGTTTTTCTTAAAACAATTTTTAATCTAAGTTTAACAGTTTGTCAATAACAAATGGTATTTATTTAGAACTAGTTATTCAGAGAGATGTTCAAGTAATTCCACATTTTACCACTGATATGAATATCTCATTATCATCCTCAGCCTTGTGATTTATTTTAGAAAGAATGGATGATCTTCTGTATTCTAATATCCATCCATTATTTTGAGTTTTGAAAACCAAATTACATACTAAAATCTGTTTTACAATAAATACCTCAACACAACATACAGTTCTAAGGGGAATAAAAGTTAGTTTTAGGTAATTTCATCCTTCTCAGAGAAATTTACTCCCACTGCCTTCGAATTTTCATGAAAATCTTTAGTATTTTAAATCTAGTCAAAATTGGGTTTTTTCTATAAGTATGTTGGTGCTTTTCCTTACAAATACGTATTCAATTAAACTTAAAAAAGTGAAAGGCACATATGTTAAACATTAAATTTAAAGAAATTACACTGAAATACATTTATTTATGGTTTTAAAAACTTTCATACATGTATAACTACAGTAAAAGTTTTGTATAATGATTTTTGCATTCGCGTTATATAGATTGTAACTTTTCCTGAAATTGTATTTGTTGAGTTTTTAATTGCAAATTTTTTGTATTTTTAGCTCTTTACAAAAATTTATTACATAGATTTTTAATTATGTTTTTAAAGAATATACTTTTTTTTCTTAAAAAGTATTTCGTTTTATTCGAAGTAATTTTGCGGTTAAAATTAAATTATAAATCAGCAAATTTCGAAGGATAAGAAATGCACAAAGAAATTTTTGAAGATAATAGGCTAGGAAATTAACAATTCAATAATTAGTGCGTTAATGAATAAATTAAACAAAATATGAAACTTGCTTAAAATAATTTATTGTTTATAGCGTAATATATGAAAAAGTCACTCATGCATCAGAAGGATGAAGGAACAAAAGAATGATTAACGTTTACTAAGCATCAATTATCATTTTTCAAGCAGTTGCATATTATAGGTTAAAATTGAGATTTAGTTATATATATATATAGTATAATAAAATAAGATAAAATAATAAGTGGGAAACTTATGTTTCCTACAAGGCCAAAAAAGGAAGAAATTGGATTCCAAAAAACATATTAATTCAAGATACAGAAATAGACTTTGGACTAAAATAGAGACCTAATACGATTTCTAAAGCTTTAGCTGAATTAGGCCAGCGATTTAGGGTTAAGCGATGTTTTATGACACCACCTTCCCCGTACAGCAGAAATTTCCGCATAATAGAAAAAAACAGAGCCATGTTGAAACATTAGGCCACGTGGATGAAAAACCAGTCAGTAAAATAAAACTAAAGTATCAATAGAAAGAAATAAGGTTTCTCTCATATAGAGAAGAATATTAAGAAAAATATTCTATAAGAAAAACTAGGATAAAAACTTACATGAAAAAATACTAAACATAAGGACATTAGGAAGACAAAATAACTAAGTCAGAAGACACGCACTAAATGACATGTTAAAATTAAAGTGTCAACACAAAGAAGAAAAAATTAGTAGCGCCACCTAGATAGTTTCTTTTTGTAAACAAACTAAGCTTACGATAACTTAATGAAATTGATAATAATAATCTAAATTAAAAATTCAGTATATATATAGAAAGAGAGAGAGAGAAAGAGATCTTAGTGATATTTTTTTATCTATAGTATTCAAATCATTTCAGCCTTTTGAATAGAGTCTATTAAAAATTATATATGTATATATATTCCGAAAAAATATGCAGATTAATTTTAAGAGATTTAATTATGCGTTACTCATTTCTTCATTTGTAGATATAGCATTATAAATCTTTATACTCGGCAATATTGATGAATGCTTATTCTTTCTAAATTCTTCAAATTGCAACGTAAAATGATTTATTTTTCTTGAATTCAAAACGAGCCTATCACACATATATTTAATTAAAGTTTGATCTGTGTAATTCATTTTTTTTCTTCTTTTGTGATCCGAAAATCCGATATGTATCATATTTAAATTAATTGACTTTAAAATACGATATTTAAATTGAAATAAAACTTAAATAATAAAATAGTGACCGTTTTGATGCGATTAATTTCTTAGCAGATGACTCTATATTAATCTTTAGTATCAAAGAGTATATATAGTTCATGAAATTATTAAGATTATATATTTCTAATTATTAATTTTCAGAAGGCTTTAACTTTTTTTAAATATTCACCAACTTATTTCTTTTGAACTAATACATAAAAATTGGTAAAAGATAATTTAGTTACTCATAATTCAGTTTCTGTAGATGGCCAAAATTTTTAATATTAATAATTTTGATAACAATTACCAAGATTGATCCCATTTTTTTAAAGTCAGCCAATATCATAATTCTCTTAGTATATACATTTTATTTAGAAAAATGTTCAGCATTTCAACATTTATTTTTTTTGTACGTTCTTACTTTTTTGCCTTTAATTTTAACTATGTTTTTATTTGAACATGAATTTTGGAAATAACAATTAGATATTTAAATTTGAAGCAAATATCTAACGCAATAGTAGCCTTAGTGGTAATTTTCAACTGCTGATCAGAGGTTTATAAATTTTTGTGGCTCTTATGACATATAAGTCTGGTATGTTGTTAAATAAAAAATTTTGTAAGAGAAATATATAGCATTTATCTTGTATATCACAACATTTCCAAAACTGGAATAATTTACTCAGTTTCATTTCTGCACTAATGAGGCAACATAATCTTATTCATGCAGAATGGACAAATCCTACAAATGAAACGAGAGCTTGCAAATTGAATATACTAATATATACCTAATACGATGTATTCTGCTTACAAATTGTATACATAATATGAATGGCATTATAATCATGTTTCCTCATTAGATTGTAAGCAAAGCACATTAAAATATTGCATACATTTTCACAGTTATCATTACTTCAATATTAAATTTTCGCAGCAGATTATTTTCAGTAGCAAATTTTAAAATTCTAAAATATTGTTACGTGTTTTCAAATTTATAAACTTAGATTCATTGATGTATATATTTAATGAATATAATTCATATTCGTTACTCGTGCTTCTGACTTCAGTTCAAGGGGACAAAGTACGATTTAATTGACAAAATTCAGTCAAAACTCAAATTACTTTTTTTAGTCTAATTTATACTTTGCATAGTTTTCTATTGACTCACAAAGTTTGAAAACTCTAAATTAAAAATACTCAGATAACCTTTATGTTGTAGTTATTCACACCCCAAATGGCAAATTAAAACTTGAAACTAGTTTATCTCTCAGAGATAAAAATTCACCAGTTTTTCTTCGTTTCAAAAGCTATATATAAAACATTTTTTTCTTCTATTTTTCCAAAAGCTTTGATATTTTTTCTCGCTCTTGTTATTAATACATGTGTGCTAAGTTGATGAGAATTTTTCAATCAAAAAGCAATATTTATTTTTTAAATTAATCGTGAAATTAGAATTTATGCATTATTTATATAATTTTCCGTAAGAACACATTCATAAAAAAAGAATTATACAAATATTAATCACGTAATCACAAACTCCATACCGACTTTTGTTGCACATAGTTTGACGTGTTTTTACATCATTATTGTTGTGAAAAGAGCATTTAAAATAATGAATTCTTAATCTTTTCTTTTAAAAAATTAATATCTAGCTTTTTGGGGTACTTTGAGCATAAAACAGTTTTACATAATACATATAGACCAGGAGCATCCAAAACATTTGTGAAAAATATTAAATCAGTGCTTCTTAAACTTCCCGTGTTTGCGATCCGATTTTTAATCATAATTTTTATCGTTCATCGCTTCCCCTACAATAACAATGTATTGAATGTAATAATAGTGTACTTTGACACGCGCGCGCTTAAGTGACAATGTAATCTTAATTATACACCGTAAATAATCAAAAGAAAAGTATGAAAATTTTTATATATTACTTTAAGTAAATTTGTTTTAAATATCAATTTTTTTAAAAAAACTTTCATTTTTTAAACTTTTTGATATGCTTTCGCCCCCCAAGTAGATTTTATGATGCTTCCCTAGGGGGACGCGCTCCACAGTTTAAGAATCACTGCAATAAATCAATGTTTTTTTTATTACTATGGCCATGCCCTTTTAAGGGGACATGGTACGATTTACACAAAATTTTTTAATTTAATAATTTTCATATTTTTTATTACATCCTATGTGTTTGTAGGGTATAAAACAGATTTTGTGCTCAAAATTTTATAAAAAGCTAACCATTAAATATTTTTAAGGGAAAAACATGAAATGAATTTAAAAAGCTAGACCTCCTACAGCAAGTGACGTACATACATGAAATTTGGTTTACAAGTACGTCAAACTATACATAACAAAAGTTGGTATGGGTTTTACAATAACATGATTGGCATTTGTACAATACTTCTTTTTATGAATGCCTATTGAAAATTCCTTAAGAAATGTGTAAATTGTAAAATCAATCATTTTTTAAAAAATAAGTATCGCTTTGATTGAAAATGCATACCAACTTTTATTCCATTTACTAGTAGCAACAAGTGAAAAAAATTTCCAGGTATTAGGCACAATACAAAAAAGGCCTTAGTATTTTAAATAAAGACAAACTAGTTATTTTATGCTTCTCTGAGATAAGTCAGTTTAAAGTTTTGATTTGACATTGGGATGTGAATGAAAACGAACATAAAAGTTATCACAACTCTCTATTTTTTTAAACTTAGAGCTTTTAAATTTTGTGAGAAGGTAGAAAAGTATATAAACTAAAATATATATATATATATATGTGTGTGTGTGATTTTTCGAACAATTTTAGTCAATTGAATCGTACAGTGTCCCCTGAAATAGCATTAAAAGAACCACTATATATTTATCTAAGAATTTATTTTTTGCTTAGCCCTGCAATTGTTAGAGCTCATAAAGTTAATATAGGAAAAGAAACGAAATTTTAATCAATATTTTTTTTCTTGGTACAGAGGATATTTTTAAAGCTAGTATAAATAGTAATAAAAGTTTAAATATTAAATCCTTGTTGATTTCAATATATTTATTGAAGATTTAACTGAATGAAATCAGATAATATCGATTTCTCTGTTACGAGATTTGTGTTTCGTATCTCTTATCAAAGATTTAATTCCTTTCATGCAAGAAAGTTAATTTAATACATTCATCCCGTGAGTTAAGGAATTCCATGGTATATAGTTCTTCCATATCAGAATTCTACAGAACGCTAACATAAATTTTATTTGATGCTCCTGAATGGAAGAATGAATGTTTCTGCTAATTGGAGAAGAGATATTCTTGAAACTAACTTCATGTAATTTGAATTACATAAGAACCAGGAGACGCCTAACATGCATTTTAAAACTAAGAAACTTGATATTGCTTTTTCCGCTTCAAAGTTCATTTACGTTTAATAACCTGGTGCTGGGAAATTCTTTTGATAACATCATAGTAATTAGAATAATCGACAAGCTGAGATACAAGTTGTCATTTGTAGTTTAAAAAAAAACAATTTCATGTTGGCAAAACTGTTTTAATAATAATATTGTAAAAGTCACCAATATTTCATGGCACAATATATATTTCTTGGTGTGTTCTATAACGTGCAACGTTAATTAAATAACTAGAAACATATGAGCGTTATCAAATATTATTGTATACCGAAAATTATTTTACCTGTGAGTTCTTAATTGAATCTTTAGTTATATGTCACTTAGATTCAATAACTTCCTTTCTGAATACTTCAACTTTTTATTTTTACTTTTCAATATTTTTAGAAAAATGTAAAAGGAAATATATATTTTTAAGGGTTTAAGTTGGAAGATAAAAACTATTAATGTGCTTTATCAACTGTACAGTAGTTAGTGGTTTTTATTTACTTTTGATCCTCTGTAATGAACATCATGGCCAAAATTGTTTTTATTTCATCATTAAATATATAGGTCCTTTAAGATTTCGAATACATTTTCAACGGAACACTTCAATTAAGTTTCCTAAGATCGGATTACCTAAGACCATGATAGCTACTTATTAGTCATAGTCACGAACTCCTGGACGGCTATGTTTCTGATGAGTTATGGATTCGAATCCTGGTTTTGACGTGTAGAAGG